>ML776961.1:1567969-1617205 GCA_009831015.1 Picea engelmannii
CCAATTTTTGGGTTTTAATGGTAATTAAGCCTATTTTTAATGGTTTTTGGGAGTTATTGGGTAGTTTTGGAGCCTAAATTTTGGGAGGAAGTTGGAGATGAGCAACCAACTTCCCAGCTATATAACCAAGGTCTGTTTGAGGCTAGGAGACAGCATTGAGGGCATTCAGAGCAGAATTATGCTGAGGAGAAGCCAAGCCAAAGCCATTTTGAGGCAGAGAAGCTTTTGAGGAGAAGACGTTGTCGGATCATTTCTGGGAGCTCTGGACATCCGTTTTGCGTGTCATTTTTTTTGCATGGTTCTAGAGATCTAGAAGAACATGAAAAGATCAGTCTTGTAGCCATTTGGCATTGCAGCAATGTACTTTTGAGCTTTTGAACAGAAATAAAGAAGCCTCCCCCACAGAGAAAAAGGCCCGGAGACGTAGGCAAAGTTGTGCCGAACTCTGTTATCAATCTGTGTGTTATGGTTTGTTGTTCATTATTTCATTTCAGATCTGCATATGTGTATATGGCTGTTATAATTCCTCTTCTTTCCTCATTCTTGCACTAAGTTTCTCAAATGGTTAATTAAAGCATGCAAAATTAAAACTCAACCATAAGTCATTAAAAGATCCTACAGATCACTCCCGAAGGTGCTCGATCTCATGTTGGTATTGATCGATTGTTTACACCATCTGATCGATATTCTATATCACCGTGAGTTCGGCCGTCTACGCGTTCTTTGGGATTTTCTCATAGGATGCGGCCACTTTCTGCTCCAACCTGTTTGTGCGGTCCTTCTCATCTTTGGTCTCAAGCTTAGCCTGCTTGAGTATCAATTCCAAGGCATCTCGATTTCCCTTCATCTGTTGCAATTCCACTGTATATGTGTGTGCACGATACTATACCTCCTGTGTAACATTGAGTTGCAGTTTATACAAGGCCTTGGTTTGTATTCGCATCAATACCAATTGTATTTGAGCCAAGTCCTTTAGGGGTGTCTGCCCCATGATTTCATCCATGCGCAGCATGCTATGTGTGACGTGAAATGTTGAGCTCAGTTGTGTTGTCCTCTGGATCCTGTCCTGCTCGCTTGATCGAACTTCACCTACTATCTGTGATGCTGACGTGACCATTTCTACGTTGTTGTCGGTTGTCTGCGCTTCCCCAAGTTGCCTGAGGAGTTGTCGTATGTGTGTTAGCTCTTCCTCAATTTTGTCCCTTTGGTGCGCATCATTCTTGAAATCCTCAATTGTGCAATCCTGGATCATTTGGGCCACCATATCTGCATCATCCTCGATGATCGTGTATTTTGGGGGTGTTTTGTGTGCCTTTTCCTTCTTGTGCGCACCCCCTGTCTGGATGACTGGCCTCTTAGTCTGTCCTTGCCCTTGTGGAGTAGCACTTGATGTAGTTCCTTGTGCTGCCTCGGCATGTTTCTGTTGTACCTGGGGCACCTGTGTGTTGTTCTTATTCCCCGTCTGGGTGCTTGTCTTGGATGTCCCCCCTTTTTTTCTTTTGTGCCTTGTTCTGACCTGTCCTTGGTTTCTTGGGCACTGTTACCTCCTCGGGTTGTGTTTATTCATGTCTTACCTCCTCCTCCTCTATCTCTGTGGGCATTTCTCGAATGAGAACTAGAATCCTCCATTCATATTCCCAATCCTTAATGGTCATCTCTATGTCTACATGTCTGATGCAGTAGAGCAGTTGTAGCCATTGATTATCGAGGTCTTTGTGTGCCTGGATCCACATCGCATGTCTAGTGGATTTGAAGTTGGTTATGCCTTGATACTGTACGATTGCTTCTAGTGTTACCCTCCAAGTGTTGGTGATGTTTTCATGTATGTCGTTGAGATAGCCTTCAAATATAGCATCATTCTCTTTTTTTTTCTTGGAGTCTGAAGCATCCCCAAGCGATAAGTATTGTGCTCTATGGCAGGGAGTGGGTCTAGTGGAGAAAAATGAATACTTCGGCTCCTTCCATCCAATCACGGCTATCAAGATGAGTATCCATGAATAATGAAATTATGTCCCCAAATCCTACGCATCCTTCCAGTCGTCTAGGAACATATTCAACAAATAAGGGGGCCAGCTAAGTGTGGTTCCCTTGGCACATTGTGCTGCAGCTGCGACAACCCCTGTCGGGACTACCTCCTTGCGGTATTTCCTGAGTAATTTGCATTCCATAATTTTTGTGGCCATTCTTGTCACAGCGTCACTAATATGCATGATGATGATTTCGCGCGACCTCTTTTCAGTGTCATATTTCTTCTTCATTTCCTCGGCCAGTGCTTTCTCCTTTATTTTTTCCTCCAGGAACTATGTGGGATCCTCACCCCATGATGGCATCCCTGCTATGTATGTGATGATATATACGTCTATTGAGATGAGTTGTTCCAGCCATAGGTATATTCCATGTGTGACTACCACCAGCTACTTGACACAATTGTTTGCATATTGGCCCCTCCCAAAGTGTGGTAGGTCCAACCGACCTAGAATCCCGGTTTTGGCCAGTCCTGTTGCCCACTGGAATGGTTGATTAATTGGTTCATCAAAGGTTCCTATACCCATAGTCTATAGGTAGACTAGCTTGGTCAAATATGGGAACTTGTTGGTGTTCATCACATCATGGTCTGAGTACCTCAATTTATCTATGTGGCCAAACAAATTGTTGGTACACATACCCCTTCCGGAATGTGCGGCAAGACAATGGTTGTGGTGGGTTACCTGCGCAGTGACCTGGGTACCGTTTGCTTGCCCTTTCGTTGTGGTGGTTGGCTCAAGGTTCCAACCTCCATTACTCGTTCTTCGGCATACTCCTCTGGTCAGCCAGTGACATCTTCCACTGCTCCCTCCTGTGGTTGTTCTAACGTGGTTGTTTGTGATCTTTCGGGTGCGGTCATTTCTTCCTAATTTGGAGTCATCCCATTGACTCTCGGGGCTTCTCGAGGGTTTTTGTGGTGCACTTGGTTACCTACATCCTCATCATGTTGGCCCTTTCCTTCTCTTAGCATATCAATGTCCATACTCATTGGTGTTGTCTGTTGGGTTTCCGCCACAATGGGTGTGGGACTTACTAGTGTTGTAAGTAATGTTTGAACTTCTGAAGCGCATAAACCATGGATAGGCCTTCCCTCTCTGTAGTGTTGTAGTTCTACTCTGATTCTGGTAGTTTTTTGCTAGCAAATGTTATAGGATGACCTGATTCTCTTGCTCTTGGTTGCATCAGAATAGCTCCAAGTGCTATGGCTGATGCATCGACATGTACGTGGAATGTCTTCTCCCAATCTGGGAATACTAGTATTGGCATGGTTACCATCTTTTCTTTCAGTGTATCCAGACCGTGTTGACAATCCTCATTCCACTGGAACTTTGTATCTTTCCTTATCAGTTTCTCCATTGGCGCGGTGATCTACGTGTACCCTTTTATAAAAAATTTGTAGTATTATGTGTGTCCCAATGTCACTCTTAGTTGACAGATTTTTTTTGGTGGTGGAAAGTTAACGATTACTTTTTATTCATTCTGATTCTTATCGAGCTTATCCATTCTGATTCTTGCATAGGTTCTATGATTCCAGCTTCGATCATCCTATCGATCTCAACTTGACTTTTTGCTTATATATCAGATTTAGTCTATATGGTCATTGTTTGATTGGTCTTTCCTCATATCTGAGTGGTATCTTCATTTCACCTAGCTCTCCTACTATTCCCTTCATTTATGTGAACATCGTGGGGAACAGGTCGTTGTATTCACGCAGTAACTTTGTTATGCTTTCCACTATTTGTGCATCCCAGTAGTCTCCAATGCTGGCCATTTTGGGATTCTCAACTGTCTCGATGTTGACTTTATTCACCTTGATCGGTGCAGCAATTAATTATGATTCTAGAGGTGGACCTTCCACTTCTCTTTCGCCTTCAACTTACTCAATCTTAATATCGCGTGGATCGTCTTCATCTAGTACTTCTTCCTGCACATGGTATCATGACAATAGTTCTTTCACTCTCTATCTGTTCTGTTGTTGTTCTTATGTTATGAGTTCGACTTATGGTTCCTTAATGAATAACACTCCTCTTATTTGTTTAAGTGTTGCATCTATGTTGGGGTTCTCATGTTCAAATGAAAAAGTGACTATAAAGTTTTGTTGTATTATTTTCTATCTCGTAATTCCTTTACGTAGTTCCTGGTCCGTATACCAGTTTGTTGGGATGCCCTCTAAGGTGTGTACGAAATGATGAGACCATTCCTCAGGGGGTTTCATTTTCCACAACGTTCTGCACTTCTCCAAGTGTTCTTCTAGTGCCCCATGTCCATCATATTTCTGTTTTTGGTTTCTTCTTTGTTCTGCACCAATCCTAATGCACAGTAACCACTTACATTGGTACCAGTCCTTGATTGTTTTCTTGTGTGTGCCCCACCATCTTACGGGTGTGGCCTTGAGTGCTATATCTAGTGCTAAGAGTCTCTGATTTTTTAACACTTCATCTTCGTAACGTGTCAAGAATGCTTCTAGATCGTTTACCCCATGGAAACTAGGTGGTTCCCTTATCCATGTACCTACCCATCTTACTGGACGGTCTATTCTTGCGCATCTTCTTGTGGAAACTTCGTGCAGCCTTTGTTGCAAGTTCTCTAAACCTGTATCTGAGTCTGACACACATGAAGTAATTCTCTGCCAACTGATTATCCCATATACAGTTGAGTTTACGTAATCCTCATATCGCGCAATTGTTCTATACAACTGGCTTATTTACTCCAAGTCCAAGAAAGTAGGCTCTACGAACCTTTCCTCTTCTGATGGGTCTAATGGTGCAATGACCATGTATTCTCTTGAATCGAAGGTAATTTTTCATGTCTTTAAGTTGATTATGGCCTAGTTATCAAACATCCAATCCAATCCTAGTAATGTTGGATATGGTGTTATGTCGTCCACTATCTCTATTACTTCGAAATCAACTTTAGTGCGCACTCCATCCAGGTCTACTGTTACTCCTTTCAGTCTCCCAATTGGTAGAACTCTATGTTGATTTTCCAATTTCATTTGAACAGGTGAATATCCTAATGTGGGCTCTCCCATACATTTCCATGTCTTCTTGGGTAATATATTGACTTTGAATCCTAGATCAAGTATTTTTTCTTCCATGTTGAAATCTCCAATGTTGGCGTTCAGCCTAAACTCCCTACTTGTTATTCTCCTTGGATGTAGGTGATTGACTGCTTTTTTGTTCTAGATTTCCTTTTGTCTCTATGCTACATATTTCTAATATATTTTGTAATACTTTGACAGAGGATGGATCATTTAGTAATTTTACACATGATTGTAAAATGCCTTTGATTGTACTTACTTTTCCCAACGGCTGCATTTCTTTGGTATGATCCAACGATGAAGGAATCGCATACTCTGGTACTTACTTATTATGTTGCGCGGTTGAAGTCAACGCAATGTCAGGCTTCAAAAATTATTGTCTGGCTTGCTTAAATATCGCCTTCTCGTTCTGCCCATCAAACTGCTTCATTGGTTCAGCATTCTTCTTCACCCATTGATGTTGTACTGGCTCTTGTTGTGATGCATCATTTCTGGTTTTAGCTCCTTCGCGAGCAACTATGTTGATGTTTCTTCTTTCATCCTTTTCTTCTACTGAAATCCATTGAACATTCCAATTCTTTTGATTCCTCTTTTCCTAGATTTTCCCTAATAGTGGAGGACATTCTTCCGTGTCATGATCCGATGCATGAAAATACATACATGTTGTTGCTGGAAGTGGACACTCTCTTGCATAGTGTCCAGGTTGTTGATATTTTTTGCATATCATTGGTCCTCTACCTCTTCAAAAACCTCCTCTTGCTCATCCTCCACCTTTGTAGCCAGCTCGGTCTCCTCCCGGCACGTTATACTGAGGCACCTGGTTATACTATGTGGTATTGTAGTGGGGTTGCGCTGCATTGTATTGTGGTTGTGATGTGTTATTTGATTGTTGCAAAGTATTATACTTTTGTTGCACAGTGTTGTATGGGGCTGATACCTAGTTAAACTGAGGTGTGGCTTTCCCGGTCATCATTTCTTCCTACACCCTATATGCATCTGATGTCTTTTCTCTCATCAACTCCATGGTTCTACAGTCTTTGTCATCATGGCCTACTGACTTGCAAAAGTTACAATATGAACTCTTTCGGACTATTTGGTACTTCTACATCATTGGGCAGTGATATGGATCGTGGCCCTGTTTCTTATAGATTTTGCACCATACTCCTCCTGTTGGTAACGGAATTTTCATTCCTACTGCCATGTATTGTGCGAATGTTGGGCATTCGTTCTTATGGTGTCCTTTTTTCCTGCATGTGGTACACCAAACAACTTCTCGTTTGTCCTTACTTTTGTTCTAGTTTAGCTGGAACATTAAGTTCTTTAGATCCTCCTTCATCTCCTCGATGGTTGGATATGTCTTATGATGTTGGTTTTCTTCTAGTTGCAGGGTTTCCTGTAGAGCCTTTGCCTGCGTTTGAAACTTTTGTTGTCACAGTGGATATTTTAAGTGTGGTAATAGTGAATTGACGAGAAGGTGCCTGTGTTGCATATCTATCATGAGATATTTCAGTTTTCCTTTCAGTCGCTTGAATCTCTAGTCAATATCCCATATGGATTCTCTTGGTTTCTTTCTAATTTCTATCATCTCGTTCATGTATTGGTCCTCTGAACTTGGCTTCTAAAACTCATTTATCCGCAAATTATTGATATCCGCAATCGTTCTGGTTGTCCCTGGTGGATTATTTGTGGATAAACTCATATACCAATCTAGTGCATGATCCCTTAGTGAGATATCTAGTTGTGCAAGTTTAGTGTCCTCGTTTGTGATCTGTTTTGTTTCCCATATCTTTTCACAGATAAACAGGTGTTTCTCCGGGTCCTCCGACGCTTCTCCTTTGAATTCTGGTAACCTGATGATGGGATCGTGTCTTGCTATCCTGAATGTTGAACTACTACCTTTGCATGGTGTATATACTTGACTAATGTTTCCTGAACTGGCTCCCCCAGTTGTTGTTCCTTTTGTAGATGTACTTCATGTTGTCTTCCTTCTCCCGAAATTCTGTTGTCGAAATGGTGGTGTTATTTTTTGTGTGTTGGTCGCACATGGGTTTATGGGTTCCACACTAACATTAATATGGATAGGATTGTTGCCTTCTATTCCCTCTCTTGGACCTCTCATCTTCCTCTTATATTTTGCGCACAGGATTTCCTCAATCTGCTCCACAGACTAGAGATCCTCTACCTCCTCTTCATCACTTGCCAAGCCTTCCCTCACGGCTACGTCTTTCTTCTTGGTGTTCACCTTGTATTGGTAGGGGTACTCCACTACATGTCTTTCCAGCTGTCTCCATGATCCGCTTGATCTGTTCGTCATCCATCACGATTGGGTCCAAGGATTCCTCCTTCTTTCCTTTATCCCTTTCTCTGTCCATTTCTCCTTTTTTTGTCAGTGCTTCCCCCCTTCCCCCATGCATGTAGGGAAGTTTAGTTGTCTGAATCCATTGTCATTACACCTTTTTTATAGAGAAATATCTTAATAGAAGTATACAACGATCTAATATACCTTACTCAAGACCCGCGTAGAAACTCTTACTCTGCTACGTTGTATGACTTTGCGGTATCTACTGCAAATTATGTTATAAAGCCTGCTACAATATTGTCGAGCCAAAAATCTATTGGGCAGGTGAATTTGTTATTCACATGTTGTAACTGCGCGATCTAAATTAAGGTCCACTCTAACTTTCGGATCCAATTTTTTGCGTGGTTGTCTTTCAACCTCAATATCTACTGCTGCAATAAGTGTGGAAAATCACAGAAAAATACTTCATGCAGATCAGTAAACACATACTTCTCAAGATATTTGTGCGGTGTTACCCTAGGGTGTTTTTTATCTTGTTGCGCAAACTCTAGCTCCTTTGTTTTCAACCATCTCTCTATTTCCTCTTTCGTGGGTCTCCAGGGTATAAACATTCCCTCCTATATTTTCATTCTTTTTGACACTTCGGTCCCAAATCTTACATTCTTTTAACATTTTTTCAACAGATCAAACATTCTTTTAACAGATCTTTAACATATCCCATCCACTCAATCCTATGTTGTTCAAACCGGCAACAGAACCATTTGTTGGTTGCTTATATGAGTTATACATTTAACATGATTGACCTAGGTTCAGGTCTACTGGGGATCCAACAAAGCCTCCAAAACTATCGGCCCTCATGGTAAACCAAAAGGCATCGTAGTGCATAGAGTGCATTACGCAGTCTCACCCGAGATAGTCTTAATGGGTGATTGAAATACTCAAGTGATTGCAGTCCAAGACTGAATGGAGATCTGTGAAGGATGTGATATGAATTCTATCTAATCATTAAATAAATATACGGGCATTCTCATTTGTGCATATAGTGTAACTAGATCCATTAATTCATTCATACATCATTCTAACATCTACTCATAGACAGTAAAAGAAATACAAACATTCAATCACATAACACAGGTTTTACCATGGTTCAACCCCTCCTGGGCTACGTCCACAAAGATCTGTCTCTCAAGCTCTTTTAGTATGGTAGTTCCAAAACTACAGCGTTGTGTGCCTTACAACTCATTCTCAGTCGGGTTGAGATATATTATGAGGTGGACTAGATCACACCAGGCTCCTCAACCTGTGATATAACCCTCAAGATCTACCCTTCTGACCCTCTACAGCTCAATAACTTACAAAATTGGATCAGATTATAGTAGTGTTACACACTAGCTACTTCTTCTCATGCGAGTAACACTCCATAAATCAGAACCCTTCAACTCTCCTCCTAGACCACCTAGGTGTCTATTTATATGTTTTTTTTGCTCATCGGCCATTACAATGTATTACAAAAACCCTAACCCTAGCATCATTATGTCTTCCATGCATGTGTGTGTGTTTCTTTTCCTTCCAGCTGTCACTTTCCTCTTGCATGCCTTTCTTCCCAAAATAGCCTTTCTTTTTTATTCGGCCTACTTCCAACACCCTCTAACTAGGATTGATGATCTGTTGGACCAGTTGCAGCATGCCAAATACTTCACTAAGTTGGATTTGAAATCAGGATGTCACCAGGTACGACTCAAATATGAAGATACCTAGAAGGTTTCCTTTAAGAAAAGGTAAGGTTTGTATGAGTGGTTGGTTATGACATTTGGTTTATGAAATGCATCAACTACATTTATGAGACTAATGAATGATGTTTTATGCCCTTATCTAGATTCATTTTTTATTGTCTATTTCGATGATATACTAGTTTATAGTGCTACCTAGGAGGAGCACATCTAACATCTTATGCATGTGTTAGAGACCTTGAAGAAGCACCAAATGTTGGCCAATCTCAAGAAATGTGAGTTTACTTAGTAGTCTTTGGCATATATGGGGTATGTGATTGATGGAGGCGAGCTCAAGATAGATCATGCCAATATAGAGGCCATCATGAAATGGCCAGTTGCTACAAATCGCACAAAAGTTAGGAGCTTTGTTGGGGCAAAAAATTACTTGTGGAAGTTCATAGCTTCATTTTCAGTAGTAGTTTCACCACTCCACAAAATAACAGCAGGTAGTAAGAGTTTCCAGTGGGGGAAGAATCAACAGAAAGCCTTCGATGAGATGAAACAAAATATTAGTCAAGCCCCATGTCTCACACTACAAAACTTGCAAAATCCCTTTAGAAGTGGATACAAATGCAAGTGGGTATGCCATGGGAGCAGTCTTGATGTAGGGAGAAAGGACTCTCTCCTATCATTCTAAATTATTTCATGGGGAAGTCCTCAACCACCCTACCTACGACAAGGAGCTCTATGCCTTGGTACAAGTTGTCAAAAAGTGGAAGCACTATATGATGGGAAAGGATACCATCATCCACACAGATCATCAACTGCTTTAGTATTTGAAGGCCTATAGTAAGTTACATCAAACCAGACACTACAAGTGGATGGGGTTTTTACAACAATTTCATCTAGTCATAAAGTATAGGAAGGGAAACATAAACAAGTTGGCAAACATGCTTTCAAGGCCACCCACATACAAGATTACAACTTTGGAAATTATGATGCACATGGAGCCTTTTACCTATGATGCATAAAGAGAGGAATAAACAGAAGATGAGGACTTCAAGGAGGTTCTTAAGCAGTTATAGGGTCAAATTCATATAGAATAAGGTGACGGCAAGGTTGACTATCATTTCCAGAATGGGTTACTCTACGAGGCAAGTTTTGTGTCCCTAAAGGTAAATGGTTGCAACTTATCAGAGAGGCTCACACTTCCAATTTTGCAGGACATTTCATTGTTAGGAATACAATTGCCAACTTACATAGGCATGTGTACTGGCCTAGAATGTACGAATATGTATCATAGTATATTAGAGGATACTTAGTTGTACCAACAAGCCCACTAATAGGAATCAAGGGTTATACCATCCCTTACATGTACCCACTCGACCTTGGGAAAGCATTTCCATGGATTTTGTGAGAGGTTTACCAACCACTAGGAAGGGACAGGACTATCTATTTGTAGTAGTTGACATGTTCAGCAAGATGTGCATTCTCATGCCTTGTAAAAAGACCATCAAAGGACAAGAAGCAATGAACATGTTCTTTGAACAGGTCTGGTTGCAATTTAAGATACCAAGGAGCATCTTCTTAGACAAGGATACCAGATTTATCAATGCATTTTGGACTACATTGTGGGAGAAGATGGACACTAAGTTGAAGAGATATACAACATTTCATCCACAGACATATGGGTAGATAGAAGTAGTCAACAGGACTTTGGTGCATCTCTTGAGGGGTTACAGTCAGAAGCATCTGAAGACCTGTGATGAAAATATGATCTACATATTGTTGACTCGTGATTCGTCACCTACCGCAAGAGCTCACAAAGAGTTGTGAATTCTATAACTTATTTTAAAAAATTTAAAAACTATAATAGGTGGGGTCCCCTAGGAGCAAACATTGAAATGATAAATTCCTTGTATGACATTCCCTTTCTCAGCATAATGGTCTGGTATTGGTTTACATTGTGGGCATCACTTCAAGATTAGTATCAACATTCAATTATTATATAATTACTTTAGCTAAATGATTCTTGAATATTTATACCTTCATCATGAGGCATTGAAGAGATATATATATTGTGATCATGGTTTTAAGTACTCATGCAAAATACTTGTGTGTATAGCAAGCATGTGCTTCTTGTACTTCAACCTGCTATGTTACAGTTTCAAAAGGCATCAAAGTTATGGTAAAAGTAACATTTGATAAGTTATAAAAGATAGCAAGCATATGGTTTCATGTAAATGGTTCACATGTATATAAGGTATATAGTTATGGAAAATGCTAAGAGCAAATAGTTGACATTTTGCAAAAATTTATATTATATCCTATGGTTGATTGCAATCACAATTTTGGCCCAACGCGCATATAATATGAGGTTTTAACATTACGTAGTGGGTGTTTGATTTCATATGGTATTGTTTGGAGGTTGACAATGAATGGGTGGTGAGTGAGTTTCCGTGCCCCGTGCATTAATTTGAAAGAACTAGAGAATTTATGCTACCAAGCTCACATACCCTCTCATTCAAAGTTGTTAGGGTTACCTTTGTTTCATTTTAGTTTGTTGGTGAAGTGTTAGGAAGATATCATGGTTGTATTCGGCTCGACCACCCTTGTTATTTGTTGTTTCAACTGTTTCAAAGCTCAAAGGACTAGTATAAATCCACCTAAGACGAGGTAAGTACTCACACAGCTCTTCAACATTTCCTTGCAAAAGAATTTGTTGATAAATGATAATTATGGCTCTATTTAGTTGGTTGAAAGTGTGGTTGTTTTTCTTTCCCTGTCTCCTGTCCATAAACAATTTTTCGGTGAAATGAAGAGAGATGAGATAGTTGTTTGAGAGTTTGTTGTTGTGGAAAAAAAATTATGGATTCAGAGTTTTCAGTGTATGTTATGGCTCTCCATCCTTCTTGTATGCTCATTATTGTCATTTGCTCATACTATCACTTTATGTTACTTATTAAATTTTCTGGAAGGGTTTTATTGTGAATTAGGTTATAAAAAATCATGGGTCGAACCCGTGAGTGATGGTTGTTGGTATATACAGAATTTCGACTTGGGTTTTTTATGAATTTGTCGCAAGAGACTTATTTGGGTCGAGTATATTGTTTGCTTATGAAAGAAATGGGTTTTGAGCTTAGCATTAGTTTATCCCTTCCAAAAAGATGTCTATTGAGCATATAAGCTCATGGTCATATGCCATATTCCCTCTTGGAAATCTTGAGATGGATAATTCAAAGTTATGAGTCAGATCTTGTTGCTTTCTACCTTGCTCTCATACTCAATTCATTAATTTTTTTAAAATAAACTTATAGTCAAAATCATGATTTGCAATGATTGTGAGAATATATCAACTCAAATGTAGCCCCAAGGGTTAGCTCAATTGGTCTAGAGCCAAACGTGAGGTTTCATGCTTGTTGTTGGTCATGGGTTTGACTCTCTTGATTCCCTCGGGGCGAGGCCCCATAATCAAGGTCGATGATTTACCCTATTTACCATCCACGAAATGTGGGGAAGTACTCGACGGGTTTCCCGTGCTTTCTTCCACACAAAAAAATAAAAATAATAATAAAATAATAAAATAAAATATATATATCAACTCAAATGAAATGGTTTATGTTTTATGGTATTTGAACAGCATGCTGAAATTTGGTTATGACGTGAAATTGATGTTGCTATATGTGCATTTTTTTAAGAAAAGAATAGAGGATTTAGCAATTAGAGTTTAAATAACATTAATGCAAACCCATTATGCATGGCCATTGTACTCATCTCATACCTCTTCAATAATGTGTGACATACTTGGATAACTCTGTATATTTTTGGGTTACTTTCATTTGGTGGCTACAAACTCTGTTCATACACAGTTTTGAAAACTTTGGCTTGTCAAATATTGTGATAATAGTAAATGATCAAAATTTGCAGTTCATGACAACTGTGGTTTGTGAGCATAATGATTGACATAAGAAATGATTTGGAAATTTTCTTGAAACAGTTACATGTTGATTGGTTGATATTATATTGGTTTTGTAATGGAAAAGTGAACATGTTTAAAAGACATGTAGAGGAATGTTGACTGAGTTTAAATTTTAAACACGAACTTTCGCTTGTTACTTTCATTATATATCACTTTTCAAAAAATCTACTCCCTTTATCAGAATATATTTTCATTTGCATGCTTATTCATGTTCATATGTTTAAAATGAATTGTTTAAGAAATATTCAAGAGGATTTAAAGTTCAAATTATGGAAATTGGAAATGCAAAGATGGGTGTTTATTAAGTTTTGGATTTTCTTCCATTTCATACATTATTCATGTTAAATTTCTCCCTTTTATGCTTTAATTATCATGTTATATTCAGAGTTGTAATTAAATCATATTTAAAAAGTTTTTGTAATGGATGTTTATCATGATATGTCTTGTATTATACTCTAAAGAGTTTAAACTGATCAAAATGATAATAGTAATTAGATGAGCTTCTTTAGTAGAGGGAATAACAGAGTAGGTAACAGAGGGAGAAGAGGCAAAATGTAAAATGTATTTTGGCAGTAAGCGAGGCACAAGAGGATGAGATTTTCTATCCATTTTGATGTCGATTCAAATGAATTTAATCAACTGGTGCAAACTAGTTACTTGAACCTTGGTGGACAACCTCCTTTACCTCAACCCCCAGCTCTTTCTAGTGCACCTTTACAGCCACACCCTAGTATCATGGAATTTCTTGAACCTCATGTTCAACCCGTGAATGATGGTTGGGATAACAATCCAGTGAATCCTCCCTCTGGTATCGCACAATGGCTTGTAAAACCTCCTCTACCTCCTCACACAACACCATTTATTACATCAATTTCTTCCATAGCCCATTCTCCTCCCAAAGAGCATATACTACCCTCCCATGAAGTTCAAATGGATAAAGTTAAGAAACCTATTACCTCCCCTAGCATCGAGGCATCCCAGTTGTCTTTAATACAGTCAAAACAACAATCAGCAAAAGAAGAAAGTGGTAAAAAAGAAGTTGTCTTCAGTGATATGCCTCCGGAAATAATTAAGGATTAAGATAAAAAGGATTATTATGAATAATTTCTAAATCTTAGACCAAATGTGTCTAAAGGCAGAAAGAAAGAGAAGAATATTTCAGGAAGACATACTCTCATCTTTTTTAATTTGTATCATAACATTGTTTTATTCTGGACATTTGATACTTTATTTTGGGACAGACAGTAGGCATGTGATATTTATTTTCTAGAAACTTTAAATATCATACTATTTTGATATTTGGGAGGTACAAGTGTTCGTTGATATGGAATAGTTTGGATGGATGTCTTATCTTGATCTTTTTTTTTTTGTTGATATATGTATATATCTTCAAATTATTATGGAGTTACAAGGAAATTTCTGGAAAATGAGGAAACAAGACCTAGTGGGACCCCACCTATTATTAAACATATTTTACTTTTATGATAAATAAGTTGTCCTCTCTTAAAAAAAAGCTAATTAATTTTTAACCAAAAAGGTAGTTGAACTACCTAACTACTTCGGGAAGATACAAAAGAAGGAGAGAAAGATAAAGGACATGAGAAAATAGAGAAGTGAAACTTCTGATAAGGTATGCCTGAATACTAAGTGATTTTATCATTTTTTCATTCCATTCTGAGTTTTCATTGGAGCTGAAATATCTTGTTGACGACAGGGTTATTTTAAAGGTGGCAAAGAAAAGACTAGGAAGCATTGATTGGTGATATTCTCCAAGGTCATTTATTTTCTTGAATGTATGTTTGGTTTTAATTAGAAGTTTTAAAGTCATTCAGTGTTAATTAATGTTATTTTTGCATAGTTCAAAACAACGATGCGCGTGTAACTTGGATTGATCCAGCTTGGTTTTATGTCATGATCTTTTCTTTTGACATTATATGTCCATGTATGAGTCATAATTACATCTTAGACTTCCAAGAAATACCCTAGTCCGGGTCCATGCAGGGACTTGAAGAGATATTCTCAGTTGTAACTGAGAGTTGATATTAATAAAAGGATTTGTTGATTTATTATCACTTGCGAGATTGTTTAAATATTGTATTTTAGATTTGTCCTTTCTTTAATTCAACATTTTTTGCTTTTCCATCTATGTATATAGTTATTTTATTTTGCAAGTTCCTTCTTTTATTTCACTTTAAATTGTATAATTTCAGATAAAATCATGCAAAGGTAATCAAACAATATGGGTTATTCTAGTTCGAAGAAGGTGCTAACACTACCTCTTTGATCACTTTGGATATCTGGGGTTTTGGATTTAGATTAAATTCAAGATTATAAAAGGAAGCCTAAGTGAGATGAGGACACACACACAGTGAGATAGGAGACCTCATTGATTGGGTGAAGAAGTACTTTCACCCAAGTTTGCAGGGGCAAGGTACGAGGAAAGGAGCAAAGGGGAAACAAAGGAAATAACAGCCGGGTGTGTTAGGCTAGGTTATTTCTTGTTTTGTATTTTCCTCAGGTGGGCCATTATCCCAGGATGAAAGCCCATATTTTATATTAATAAAATAAACAAGGAATTGGTTTTCCCTTAGGGGTTTTTCTAGGGGTATTTTACCCATAAATCACTTGTGCACATTGTGTTTGGTTTCCTTATTGTGCTTCCACTAATTTAATTATGTAGATTGTTAAACCTCAATGGTGATTTTATTCAGTAAATTTTCTTAATAAGTTTGTTACAACAAGGATTTTCTAAGAAATAATTCTCGGGTACTGGTTGCCAGAAATTCAACATGGTATCAAAGCATTGTCTCTGAGAGGGAGCCAATATTAAGCTAATCAAAAATAGATCTATTAGATATGAGTGACCAGGAGATAGATCTAGTTCAGATCTATAGTTACAGCAGTAGATATATTGGATTGGGAGTTTCGCAGTGGGTGTTTGAAGGAACAAGAACAAATCCACCATATTTTCCAGGATATCTTAGCATATATATAAACTAGCAGTCTAAAATCAAAGGACATATTTTACGGAAATGGTCATATTGCAGTCAGATCAGGATGCCACAGAAAATGCAGGTATTTCGGTATAGGTCGCGTAGATAGCATGGGTATTATGTTACATTTTATGTGGTAATAGTGTGGGTATCAACATACAGGTCATGTTGTAATGGCGAGGGTATCAACAAACAATTCACGTGAAACAATGTGAGCATCAACATACAGGTTTTGCAGTACAACGCATATTGCGTCGTACAAGTCACATCAATAGCGTAGGTTAGCAAGGGAAGAGGTCGTATAGGTCAGTACAGGGGTCGTTTCAATAGTATGGCAGACAATAGGAAGTTCCAACAACAAATATTTTATGTTGAGTTCCTTCATGAGCAATGGCGGGATTTAGGGAAACCAATAAGGAGATCTTGAATAGGTGAAGAAAGAATTTCACCTATAGATCTAAGCCACATAAGAGAACACAAGAGAAGAGAATTACTTTTTCTCATGTGCCTGATTCATCCACTTTGGAACAAAAATGGACTTTTTCTAAAGTGCTTGAGCCACGAAGGATTGTGATTCAAGGGGATCTTTAATGGGTGAAGAAGGACTTTCATCCAAAGATTAGGGGTTGAAGGATCTATTGGAGTTAGTGACTCATAGATAGAGCAAAGAAGGACTTTTTCTCAAGGAAAACTTAGCAAGGGGTGAAGAAGGACTTTCACCTAGAGATCTATTCAATCTAAAGGAGAAGAGAAGTCGGCAACGTAGCAATAGATAGATCTGGTAACAAGGAAAGATCTAGGCAGTTCTGAGTAGAAAATTTGAGTCGTAGAAGTCGTAGGAGTAGCATTGTGAGAAGTAGACAGATTTGGTAGTAAGGACAGATCTAGGAAGCAAATTAGTTGAAGGAATACGATTGTACAGCAAAAACAAAGGTGTTACGTTGTAGTAGTTGGTTATTTCTCAATGGAAAGAAAATATGACAGAAGCACAAGAGCTATTTAGCAGTCTGATGAAGGACTCAGGTGTTGGGTTTTTATATTCTTTGCATTGAAAATCTAGTCGAGGTGGATCGACTAACATTCAAATTCGAAGTAATCAGTAGCAAGTCGAATGTCGAGGTGGTTCGACTTGATAAAGATGAAGTTGAAGACATCGAAAACAAGTCGAAGGTCGAGGTGGCTCGACTAGCTAAAGTCAAATTTGAAGAGGTCAATCAACAAGAGGTCGACAAGCGGGCATGTGGCAACTGACTGAAGACCGAATGAAGCCCGAATGGTATTCGGCTGATAATCCAACTTGGTAGTTGACTATAACAGAATCTCGAGATTCATGGGATTTGTAACCAATGATCTGTGTGGATTTGTAACCATTTTTGGGCACCTTTTCTTTAGGATTTTTCCTACTGTAAGGCCTATAAAGAAGGTGTGTTGCTATGCTATAAAATATAATCTTGAATCAATAATCATAGAGGTTGTTGGTCATGTAGATGTAAGCCAAACTGGTTGCAGGGTTGTTCTTGTGTAAAGCAATAAGGTATGATGTTGATTGTGTATTAGGTGTGGACCAAGGTTAGACATGTAACATGTTATTCAGAATGAATATGACAACAAGAGATCGGAACGCTCAAGGAATGTTGGTTTTCTCGGTTTGGATTTCCAAGGTAAAATCTATGTGTATTGTGTGTTTGTTGCGTCATTTACTTTCTTGTTTAAATCTTTCTTCCTCTTTTCTGCTAGGTTTAGCGTGGAAGTGTTCCTCATTTCCTAACATGTGGTATCAGAGCTTCATTTAACAACCTTGGATATAAGCTAAACCCTAGGTTCAGTAAGAGTTCTAAGTCATAAATACTTAAATATTGTGTTAAAGAATGGTGAGAAGCTCAAGAATAGAGATCGAAAAATTCAATGGTTAGAATTTTGAGCTTTAGAAGATTAAAATTGAAGATCTCCTTGTAGATCGAAAACAATGGATAGTCATCTGTCCAGGTACCATGTCGACATGCATGCCAACGAAAGAATGGGAGGAAATCGAGAGAAGAGTAAGGAGTACGATTTGACTTTATCTTGCAAGTTAGGGATTGTTGAATGTCTCATGTGAAGATTTGGCCAAGAAACAGTGGTACAAGTTGGGGACCTTGTACCAGTCGAAATCCATGGTAAATAAGTTGTTTCTTAGAAATAAATGGTATCTTTTGAGGATGAATTAGGGAAGTTCAATGATTAAGCATTAAATGTGTTTAATACCATTATAAGCCAATTATCTTCTATGGATATTAAAATCACTAAGGAGGAGAAATTTATTAGCCTATTATGTTCTTTTTCAGGCTCTTGTGATAGCTTAGTCATGGATATAGGGAGTAATACAACCACATTAATGATAGAAGATGTGATTGCATATCTACTGTCAGAAGAAATGAGAAGGAATAACATGGAAGGATTGATCAAATATGCCTTAGTGGTGAGAGGTCGACCTGTTAAAAGAAATAAAGGCAAATTATCCGGTAGAAAGTATAACTCGAAGGGTAGATCTAAATCCCTTATTTAGTCCACAAGAAGATGTTGGAAATGTGGTAAATATGGGCATTACAAAAGGGACCGCAATTCGAAGGAAATCGAAGTCAGTACATGATTCAACGAGAATCAGTCAACTAAAAGAAAGATGAATCTTGATAAGGGAGGAGATGTGTACCTGGCGTCGACCAGTACACAGTCAAATCAAGATGTTTGGTTGATCAACTCAGGAGAATCCTATCATATGACACCACATAGATAATGGTTCTCCGAATATTAACAATGTGAAGGAGGAGACGTGTTCTTGGGAGACAACTTGACAACCAAAATTTTCGGATGAGGAAGAGTTTGATTGATACTGTAGGATGGGAGGAGTAGAACCCTTCCATGTGTGCTAAACATTATGGGTTTGGAAAGAAACTTGATATCTATCAGCAAGATGAGCGATGCATGGGTGCACACTCTATTTCCAAAGGATTTGTGCAAGATGGTTAGAGGTGTGATGATATTAATGAAAGGAGTTCAGATTGGAACCATATACAAGTTACTAGGGAGTGTCGACTTGACTGGATGCAACAATATCATTGTTCTTGAAGTCAACTCAACTTGGCTCAGGCTGAGTCGATTCAAACTGACTTGAAAAGTCATCATAAATTCAACCTAACCATGCTATGCCACGAGAGGATGGGACGCATTTGAGAAAATCAACTTCAAGCTATGCATAACAAAGGTATGGTTGAAGATTTTCCTAAATGTAATTTAGAAGTCGACTTTTGTGAACATTGTATATATGGAAAAAAAAGTTGGGTGAGGTTCCCATCTGGAGTGACAAGGGAAAATGGGATTCTAGAGTTGGTTCATAGTGATTTGCTTGGCCTTGTTTCAATGCCTTCACTTGGTGGATCCATGTATTATGTCTCCTTCATCGATGATTTTTCTAGGAAGACATGGATATATTTCCTAAGGGAGAAATCAAATGGTTTCGATAAATTATAAGAGTTTAAATCTCTTGTAGAAAACCATATAGATAAGAAGATTAAGGTGTTGATAACTGACAACAGTCGTGAATTCAGTGGAAAATAAATTCATCATTTTTACAAGAAGTGTGGCATAGCATGCCAAAATACCACACCATAGACCCCACAGCAAAATGGAGTTGTTGAGAGAATGAAAAAAACATTAATGGACAAGGCAAGGAGCATTTTGAGTGGTGTTAAGATCGCACATGAATTATGGGCAAAGGCAGTTGACACTGCAAGATATCTATTGAACATGTCTCATTCGTCGGCGCTAGTTGACATGACTCTGCATGAGGTATGGTCGGGTAAGAATCCTTCGGTTTCACATCTTAAGGTATTTGGCTATGATGCATTTGTGCATGTTCCCAAGGAAAAGAGAAGCAAGATGGACAAGAAGGCAATCAAGTGTATTTTCCTTGGATACAAAGAAGGAATGAAAGGATATAAGCTCTCAGATCATGCATCAAGGAAAACAGTGTACATTCAAGATGTGGTCTTTAAAGAAGTTGAAGGTAAGTCTGATCCTGAAGAAATTGTTCAGACCGAGAATAATCTAGAGAAGGTGCAGTTTGAATTGAGGAACGAAGAAGATGATTCAAATGAGTCGACTGAATCAGAAGGGCGGGTGGAGAAACTGACCTCGGTTGTAAGGAGGTCAGAACGAGTAAGAAAACCATTCGAAAGGTATATTCCATCCAAATTTTGTTCCACATTTGTGTTAAATTCCACCGACGATGAGCCCAAGTCGGTCGGGGAGGCAGTTGACTCGGCAGAGGGAAAACTATGGAAGGATTTCATGGTTGAAGAGATGGAATCCTTGCATAAGAATGAGAAATGGAACTTAGTCAAATTACCTAGTAGAAGAAAGCTCATCAATAGCAAATGGGTATTCAAGAAAAGGATGAATGCAGTAGGTCAAGTCGAGAAATTCAAAGCTCGACTGGTAGCGAAATGATATTCCCAAGTCAAAGGAGTCGACTTCGGTGAGATTTTTTCCCCTATCGCAAAATTAACTTCCATTAGAGTACTAATGTCTATGGCTACAACGTTTGATCTAGAAATATAACAGATGGATCTAAAGACAATGTTCCTGCACGGGGACCTGGAAGAGGAAATCTACATGAAACAGCCTGAAGGATTTGTAGTAAAGGGAAAGAAAGATTTGGTGTGCAAACTGAAAAGACCCCTCCATGGTCTAAAGCAATCACCAAGGATGTGGTACTAAAATTTCGACACATATATGCTTATTTTGGGGTTTGTGAAAAGGAAATTTGATCACTTCATATACTCCAAAGAATAAGGCGGGTGTTTCATATATGTAGCATTATATTTCGACGAAATGTTGTTGATTGGAAACAACATGAACGCAATAAAGGAGGTGAAGAAGAAACTATCCTCCAAGTTCAACGTGAAGGATATTGGTGCAAAAAACTTCATTTTGTGAATGGAGATCAAGAGAGATCGAGCAGCTAGAAAGATCTGATTGAACCAGATGAAGTATATTGAAACAGTTTTGAAATGTTTCAACATGCGGGATTCCAAATCTATGAAGGTGCCAATTCCTGTGGGAGTAAGGATAATTGTTGAACAATGTCCAAGGACACAGGAGGAAATAGAGGACATCGCATGTGTTCCCTATTAAATTGTTGTTGGTAGTATAATGTATGTGATGGTCTTCACTCAACCATACATTGCTCATGCAGTGGGAGTGTTGAGTAGATACATGTCGACACCTACGAAGGAGCACTAGATAGATGTCAAGAGAGCATTCAAGTGTTTGTGTGGCACAAAAGAATATGTTATATTCTACCAAGGAAAACATGGAGGTGTCAGTGAATTAAATGTACATGGATTTGTCGACGTTGACTGGGTTGGAGATCTAGATCGATGGAGGTCAACTAGTGGATATGTGTTCAAAATGTTTGGTGGAGCAATAGTTGGATGAGTAAGCGACACGAAGTCATAGCCCTGTCAACAATAGAATTTGAATACATGGAAACCACTCATGGAAGAAAAGAAGGAGTATGGCTGCAAAGGTTGTGTTCAGGAATCGGGTTTGAGTAGAGAGCTATGAAGATAATTTGTGACATTCAAAGCGCAATATTTTTGGCATAGCACCATGCTTATCATTCTAAGACTAAGCACATTGATGTACAATACCATTTCGTGAGAGATATGGTGGAAAGCAACAAAGTGATGTTGGATAAAGTAGACACATTGGAAAACACAAAAGACTCTTTGACCAAGTCTGTGAGTGATGTGAAGTTCTCTTGGTGCAGAGAGGAAATGGGCATTGCTACCCTAAGTTTGTGAACGAGATTTCATAGGTCTCCCAGTTTCAATAAAGAAAACAACAAGTGGGAGAATGTTGGGTTATTATATTCTTTACAGTGAAAGTCTCATCAAGGTGGATTGACTGACAGTCAAAGTCAAAGGTCGAGGTGGTTCGACCAGGTAAAGATGAAGTCGAAGACATTGAAAACAAGTCGAAGGTCGAGGTGGCTCGACCAGGTAAAGTCGAAGTCGAAGAGGTCAACTGACAAGAGGTCGATAAGCGGGCATGTGGCAAGTGACTAAATATCGATTGACAATTGACTGGTAATCGACTGAAAATCTGACTTGGTAGTCAATTGTAACAGAAACCTAAGATTCGAAGGATTTGTAGCCAATGATTTGTGTGGATATATAACTTTTTTTGGGTGCCTTTTCTTTATGTTTTTTCTTATTGTAAAGCCTATAAATAAGGCGTGTTGTAATGTTGTAAAATCTGATCTTGAATCAATAATCGTAGAGGTTGTTGGTCATGCAAATGTAAGTTGAATTGGTTATAGGGTTGTTCTTGTGTAAAGAAAGAAGGTATCATGTCGATTGTGTCTTAGGTGTGGACCAAGGTTAGACATGTAACCTTTTATTTTGAATGACTAAGACAACAAGAGAACGGAATTCTCAAGGAATGTTGGTTTTCCCGGTTTGTATTTCCAGGGTAAAATATTTGTGTATTGTGTGTTTTTTGTGTCATTTATTTTCTTGTTTAAATCTTTCTTCCTCTCTTCTGCTAGGTTTAGCGTGGAAGTGTTCCTCATTTCATAACATCAGAGATCCATGTGGAGCTTGGTGATGATGTCGAGTATGCAATAAAGGGAGAGGGGACAATCGTGTTCCAGCTTGAGTTAGGAGGTTCGTTGGAAGCCCAGGATGTGCTTTATGTACCAAAACTGAAGAAGAACTTTCTCTTAGATTAATTTTTGGATGACAAGGGTTTTATTGTGACTTTTCAAAGAGGGAAAGCACTCATATTTCTAGAGGGAGATAGACCTGACACAACAGTGAGAATTGGTGTTAGACAGGGAAGGTTATACCGGTTGCAGGACCAGCCTATAAGAGGATCCAAGGGGATATTGGATCATGGATCGATATCAGTGACATAGGACGAGGAGTAGGAGGCTCTGAAGGGTGAAAAACCAAAGGATGATTAGAGTTCACAGACTTCCAATACAGGGAGTAAACCTTCAAATGGGAAGTGGGAGTTAGCCCCTTCCAGTTCTATCAGTAGACCGAGTTGGTACGAGATGAAATTGATGGATGCTTAGTAGCATGTTGCTCTTAGGAGAACATTGAGGGAGAGTGGGCCTTCGATGAAGTTCCAAACTTTGTGGCATTGATATTTTTTCAAAGTTTCCAACATTTCCAAAGTGATCAAAGGTAATCCACAACAAATCTTGCAAAGGTAATCAAACAATATGGGTTATTCTAGTTTGAAAAAGATGATAACACTACCCCTTGGCATGTGTATTCTCCTTTGAATATAAATCCAACAACCAATCCTCTTCCAAGATTTAAGGATCATTTACCCAAATTCTTTAGCAATGGAACTATGTTTGTCAATGAACATCTAGTTGCATTTTATAATGTTTGTCATAATAGAGGGGAAAATGATAATGATACATGTATGAGATTATTTGTTAACGCCTTGGAAGGAAAGGTTGTTGCAGATTTATTTGAATTACCCCCTAAAGTCTTCTCGAATTGGGTTGAGTTATCTTATTGGTTTAAATCCACTTATGGATAGCCCCAAAGTCTAGTAGATTTGTTGAGAGATTACAACAATCTTGTTTATAATAAAGTTGAAACAATCAACTCTTTTAATTTATGTTTCACTTAATTGTATAATCAAATTCCTAAGATTATCCAACATCACAATGAAGTTGCTTTGATGCATTATTACAACACATTATCATCTTCTTATCGTCATATAGTAGAGGAGAAAAATGTCGACAGTCTAGGATCAGTTGATCTGGATTTAATGAGCATAATGAAATGAATATAGATTATTAAAAGTTTCTTAACACAGAATAACAGAGATACAGCAAAACTGGTTTTCTATTCAATAAGAAAATAAGTCGAAATTGTAAAATGCAGCAGAAAATAAGCTTGTTGGAATGGTGGTGGCTTATCTCTGAGAAGAGATGTGACGGTTGTGCTCATTCGCAAGAAGATGATTACAATGAGGATATGAAGACCTTTTTAAAATAAACAGGATTGTCAAAAACCTTGGACATCCAAAAACCTAACCCTAGGAGATGAAGCAC
The DNA here is from genome assembly GCA_009831015.1 of Picea engelmannii. Lineage (NCBI taxonomy): Eukaryota > Viridiplantae > Streptophyta > Pinopsida > Pinales > Pinaceae > Picea > Picea engelmannii. Next base: position 1,592,137 of record ML776961.1, read on the forward strand.
CAAAAGTCATGTGGGCCCCGATTGGGTAAGTTAGTACATAAACTTTATGGGGTCGTAATTTTTGCATACGATCTCTGTTTTAGGCGCACGATAGCCCGTTGGAAAGGCATCATTGAGGAGATTAATTTTGGGGGATAAATCCAAGCCTTTTCCTATCATTGAGAATCTTGATCCTGAAAAACATTCATTTAGGCCCTCAAAATGGCCTCGGAAGTTAAAAACTACTAAAAATAATAAATTGCCAAAATTGCCAGAAAATTATTTTGAGTGAGTTGGAAAAGGTGGGTGGAAACTGATATCCACCTGGATTAATCCTACCTCCTTAGGAAGCAATGGTATCCATTGTGTTGAGATCCCCCATCAGATGAGGAAATTTCTGTTGAATTTGGCCCCGAGTGAGCCACTTGCCTTGGTGCAGGAGTTTCCCTTCTTTGATGAATCGATAAAGATGGATCCTTTGTTGTTGAGTACCCTTGATATGTGTGTACACAATTTGATCATTGGATGCATGTTTCATGCAGTCGAGGTTGAGCTCTGTTGGTTTCAACTACTCTGTTATCTCTGAGGTGTACAATAATGGTGGGAAATATGGTCGAAGGAAAGGCATGTCGAAGACTGGGTGCAGGCCAATGAAATGGGGAATGTTGAGCTCAAAATAATTGTCACCCATGGCCTTGGTGATGGTGTACGACCCATAATGGAGTGGGTGAAGCTTTCGATGGGGCCCTGTAAGGTGTTCTTTCTGCAAGTGTCACCAAACTTTGTCTCCCACCTGAAACTTATGTGGCACCCAATGTTGATCATGGCATTGCTTGTACTTGGAATTAGACTTTTGTAGAATATCATGAACCTATTGGTGATTGTGTTGGATCTGCTCAATGAACTGGGTGGATTTGTCAGCTTCTGGTGGAGTAGGGGACGAGCCGGTCGAGGTGGTCACTAGGGGTAGGGCGACATCCATGGGGCCCAATGGTTGGAATTCCAACCCCACCTGAAAGGGATTGTGGCCAGTTGAGCTATGCATGGCTTGATTGCAGCTATGTTGGACATAGGGAAGACTCTCATCCCATGTGTGGGGGTGTTTTTAATTATACATGCACATGATATGTATGATCATCCGATTGACGACCTCAGTTTGGACATCTATCTGGGGGTGGAAGGCAGTGGATTTGGTGAGCTTGGTATCCAGCAGTGACCATAGGATCGACCATAATGTACTGAGGAACCAACTATCACAGTCTGAGATAATGGTTTATGGGATCCCAAAATGTACCCATACTCATTCAAAGAAGAGCTTGGCAGTGGCTTCTGATGTGATGTTCTTCTTACAGGCGGCTAGAATCACCATCTTGGAAAAGCGATCAACAACCACAAAAACATAGTCATTTCCCCTCTTGGTGGATGGGAGGCTTGACATGTAGTCGATTGAGATGGATTCCCACGGCCTGTCAGGAGTAGGCAAAGGGGTGTACAGGCCCTATTTCTTAGTGGTCAGTTTGGCAATAGCACAGGCAGTGCAGGACCTGATATACCTGTCGACATCCTGTCAAAGTTTCGGCTAGTAGAAATGTTTCTACAACACTGCCACTGTCTTTTCGACGCCAAAGTGTCCTACCACCCGGCTGTAGTGAGCTTCCCAAATCAGCTTCGCGCGCTCGCTTGATGGAACGCAGAGATGGACCAGACAGCACAACAACCAATCTTGAAGATGGAAATTAGCAACCACTGAGTTGTGTAGATGTGTTGAACCTACACAGAATAGATCTAGCTAGAAAATACTACACACATTTGCAGAGAGAAATTGAGAAAGAAGAAGCAAGATAAAAAGAATGGAAGAATTCTTATTAACCGTATTCCACACTCAAAGAGTGAATAATTTACAATATATATAGGATAAATGAGTAACTAATGATCCATAGTGGTGGTCTAGATTGATTTGGACACACACCAACAGTTACAAGAGTAAACTGCCACCTAGTCTAGTCTCTCAGGCAGTTACGAGAGTGAACTGCCACCTAGTTGAGTTAACTAGTCAACTAGTCTTTAGTTAACTAACTGAACAAAGACTAGTGAGTTGGTGATGATCCCAATGTTGCATGGTGACAAAACCAATTCAACATCTAAACTCAACTCAACTAGTCAAACTAAAGTGTCAACTGAAAGAGAATATTCTTCAGGTGGAATATTCTCCCATAAAATATAGGAGAATGGATAATGACTAATTATGACTAATAAACAAGGAATAACCTTAGGAAAATTAAATCCTAGGTGTGTGTGAAGTAACTCCAACACCCCCCCTGAACATTACTATGGTGAAAATAAAGAATGGGTCCCGACTACGAGGCCATGTTAGGTACCCAAATACAAAAGATACACTGACCTAAACGAGGAAAGAGGGAAAACCTCATGGGAATAAAACCCCCCCTCAAATTACAATGCATAAAATAAAAAAAATGATAAGGAACAAAAGGCAGTTGCTAAGCAACCATGTCCTTCACTCCAAGAAGACCTCGCAACTATGCAAGTTTGTGCTCTTTGAAGATTTTGTTGAAGATGTAGATGTCTGCATGGATATGATGAAGTATATGCATCATTGATATTTCCAAACATATCCACTTTATCTTCTTGTAATGAATAATATCCAAATAAATTTTGGATGAAATTTTGAAAACTGTGCGGCCGTTTCCAAAAAAATGTTGAAATTTTGTTGATTTTAAAACGATCACAACTTCACTTTCTGGACTCTATTTCGAACGATTTGTTTTTTGAAATTGGATATTTTCCTGAGAGGAATTCAAATATCCAATTTGTTTTGGCAAATTTTTCTCAGAAAATATCAGAATGGCGTCTGATGTGCGTGGCTCCCTTTTTGACTCCTTAGATGCATGCATGGTGCATGCAAAAGTGTTTGCATGTGACTCCTGAGATGCATGCATGGTGCATGAAAAATTTTCTGCATGTAAATCTTGAGATGCATGCCATATATCTTACACATGAATTTCAAAAAACAAATTTGAAATGGAGTAAACATCATCTTCAATTATTGGAATACAAATTTCTGCAAAAACTTTTGTAGAAGACTCTTCATAATAAGAAGCCTGATATTCTAATGGATTCTCTTCTGGCTCTAATGTGTTCAACCTCCTGCATGAAATATTCACAATATTCTTTATTCCCAAATAGAACCTCCAATCTGGTCCATAATTCATTTGGAGTTAATCCTTGTGATTCTTCATATACTTGATGGAAAAGTTCGGGAGAAACAAACATGTTGATACTTCCTATGGCCATATCTTGTCTATTGAGAAAGTCATTTTTCTCATCGACAGAACCAAGCTCTACTTCCATTGCCATGTTTATTTGGTATAAGCCTTTGTATCTAAGATGAAGCAGAATTTTTGGCTTCCATTCCAAATAGTTATGAGGCGTGAGAAGTATTTTCGGCGAATAATCCATCTTTTTGTTGTCTTCAATCTTTTGTACCTGCAAAAAATGATTTGGTGTATCTTTTGCTTAGCATTTCGTCGTCTCTGATACCATTTAAATTTGTTGAACCTACACAAAATAGATCTATCTAGAAAATACTACACACATTTGCAGAGAGAAATTGAGAAAGAAGAAGCAAGATAGAAAGAATGGAAGAATTCTCATTAACCGTATTACACACTCAAAGAGTGAATAATTTACAATATATATATATGATAAATGAGTGACTAATGAGCCATAGTGGTGGTCTATATTGATTTGGACACACACCAACAGTTACAAGAGTAAACTGCCACCTAGTCTAGTCTCTCAGGCAGTTACGGGAGTGAACTGCCACCTAGTTGAGTTAACTAGTCAACTAGTCTTTAGTTAACTGACTGAACAAAGACTAGTTAGTTGGTGATGATCCCAATGTTGCATGGTGGAAAAACCAATGCAACATCTAAACCCAACTCAACTAGTCAAACGGAAGTGTCAACTGAAAGAGAATATTCTCCAGGTGGAATATTCTCCCCTAAAATATAGGAGACTGGATAATGACTAATTATGACTAATAAACAAGGAATAACCTTAGGAAAATTGAATCCTAGGTGTGTGTGAAGTAACTCCAACAAGTTGGCGCCCAACATTTGGTAGGTGGTGGAGAAGTCAGGGTATTTATCGTAGAGGTGGGGCCATCCGGAGGTCTCGTGGCCACAAGAGTCTAGCATCGTGTTGAGTGTTGCGACTGAAGGTCGGTTGATACAATTAGCAACTTGGTTGGTACTTCCTATTTTATACTTGATGTTGAGGTGGAACTGTTGTAAGTATGTGGACCACTTATGATGGCGGTCATTCTACAATTTTCCTTGGGTCTGCATGAACTATTGTGTCTTGTGATCAGTGTGGATGATTGTCTCATTCCCAAGAATGTAATGTCTCCACTAGCGGAAAGTTTGCACAATGGATTACATTTCTTTGTCGTAAGTAGGGTACTTACAGATAGCATATGATAGTGTCTCACTATGATATTCCATGGGGTGGTCGTGTTGAGTGAGAACGACGCCCACAAAATAGTCTGAAGCATTTGTCTCGATATCAAAGGGATGTTGCAGGTCCGATAATGAAAGTGCTGGGGATGAGCACAAACACTTCTTCAAGTCATCGAAGGCTTGTTGTTGGGACAAGCCCCACGCAAATTTTTCCTTCCCTCCACCCCTGGTTACTTGGTTGAGGGCCCATTCGATATGAGAGAATCCCAACATGAACCTGCGATAAAAATTGGCGAGGCCCAAGAAGCTCTGAAGTTCAGTGAGTGTGGTTTGGGATGGCTAGTCACGGATGACCTGGATCTTAGCTGGATCCACATTCACACCATCCCGATCAATGATGTAGCCTAAGTAATGGACTCATTCCATGCCGAAGGAGCATTTTTCCAAGTTTTCATATAGTTTGTGATGTCTCAAGGTGTGCAGAACCTGTTGAATATGCTGCAAGTATTCCGCCCAAGTCTTGTTGTAGATGAGGATGCCATCCAGATACACCACTACAAAATTATTGGTGAAAGGTCATAGGATATCGTCCATCATCCTCATAAAAGTTGTTGGAGCATTTGTCAAACCAAAGGGCATGACCAACCATTCAAAAAGACCTTTTTTTGACATGAAGGCGGTCTTCCATACATCTGTATGTTCTATTGGGACTTGGTGGTAGCCAGACTTTAGATTACCTCAAATTGGGGAGAATTGGTTTAAAAATTAGAAGATGAAAGGAGATATATGGAAAGAATTTATCAAAGAACCTAAAAAAGCTTCGAATTGGACTAAAGGAATGCCACAAACAATACTTAAGCATAAATGGAGGGATAATTTGTACATCATCTAGAAATATGTCACCTATGAGGGCATGTACGGGCTTGTTTTCTTTTACCATCTTGGATTTTGATTGCACTATAAAGAGGGTTAGGAAATCAATTTACCATATTACTTGTTAAATAGTTCAAAGAAGATGGCACAGAGCATACAAATAAACCATAGAAACCTAGAAAGAAGCTTATTTCATTTTGGTTTAGTTAGAATCCTTGTCGAAGCTAAAATACAGAATCATAATGATAATTGGACAAATTTGTTGGTTCAAAATCAATTCATAAAAGTGTCAGGTAAACAAGAGGCTAGGGGTTCGAAAAACAAAGTTATCATAGCCACCTATGAGGGCATGTACGGGCTTGTTTTCTTTTACCATCTTGGATTTCGACTGCACTTTAAAGAGGGTTAGGAAATCAATTTACCATATTACTTGTTAAATAATTTAAAGAATATGCAACAGAGCATACAAATAAACCATAGAAATCTAGAAAGAAGCTTATTTCATTTTGGTTTAGTTAGAATCCTTGTCGAAGCTAAAATATAGAATCATAATGATAATTGGACAAAGTTTTTGGTTGAAAATCAATTCATAAAAGTGCCAGGTAAACAAGAGGATAGGGGTTCAAAAAACAGAGTTATCATAGCAAGGGTTCATGAGACAAGAAGTTTAGAACCAGATCCAAAGAAGAAGAGCAGGGATTCAAACCCTTAACCGAGTCATCCAACGGGTCAACCCAGGAGAAAAATAGCCAAGAAAACTAAAGATCTCGAAGAAAGGTGTATAAAACCTGAAATCGAAATAGAGGATAAGGGTTTGAAATCTCGGGAATTTAAATAGAAGGCAGAGACTATGGAAATTAAGAAAAGAAATATTTATTTGGGACATCGAACCACAAGAAGCATGACTAGAAGTTTGAATACATAATAATATGATAGAAAAAAAATACAAGAAAAAGAGGTACTTGAGATTGAAGAATCAAATAAAGGGCATCATAACAACATTCAAAATAATGAAATTCATAGGAATTTCATTAAGAAGCCCAAAACAAGATCATCTTTCAGTCTTTCACTAAGTCCAGGAGACAAGGGTAAGTTGTCAAAACTTGATGATGATGTTGCTACAAATTTTGATGAAACTACGATTCAAGAAACTGAGGATTACAGGATAGTTGAGATTGAGAAAGAGGTAATTCCAGATTCAGTGCCTTCTTCCTCCAGGCTACCGAAATGAGTCAATAAAATCAAGAAACTAAAATAATAGATTCAAGAATTGGAATTTCTTGATAGACATATCAAAAATGAGAATGAAACATTGAAGAGTAACATTGCTAGACTATAGAGGTAAAATTAACAACTTGAAGTCAAAAATAAATTGTTCATCAAGAAAGCCAAGAAATGGTATAGCCAAATCCAAAAAGTCAAGATTTGAAATCGAAGGCTGAAAATTAAGCTCAATGAATTTAAGAGGAAGATCCAAGCTTCATCATCTAGTCTGAATATTTTAATTGATGTCATGGAACGTGTTAAGAGCTCAGGATCATCAACAATTTTGAACATTTTTTAAGGTTTCAGGGGAGGCAATAAAATTTTGAGGAATGGAGTTTCTTTGTTGAATTAGGACATGCAACATTATTCATGAGGGGGAGATGTTGGGTCCTTGATTTTAACTCTTTTTGTCACTTCCATGCATAAAATTCCCTCTGAAGATATGCCTATGAACTCTTGTATACCCTATTATCATCTCTTTTGCCACAAGTATTCCACTATCTACAGAATATGTATATCATAGAGACATTCAAGGTGAAATTGTCTATTTTTTAATATCTTCACCTTTCTATATGTAATTTAGTATGAAAATTGTTTTATTCATAAGTCATTATAGAATAACAAATCTTGTAGTAACTTTATATTTCTATAGCGATTGTATATTGTGTAGCGGATTCACAACTTTGCAAGGTTGCACTCATTCCAGGGACAAACCATGACTTAGAGAAGGTTCAAAATCATCACGAGATGGTTGCTTACATGACAGTTAAGATTATGAGTCAGCAAGGCCAGCATGGGAGCAAAGTCAAACTCCAAATCAATGAAGAACATTGAGGCAAAGCATCTGAATTGTTAGGCACCAAATCCATCCACGATGTGTTAGTAAATTGAATGTGAGAATTTCATGCACCACTGTCATGAAATTCTCTCTACATGGGTCATCGAAATAAGCTCATCAAGCCACAACCAAAACATATTTCATCTACAAAATACCCATGATGTGTTTTCTAATCAATTTGTTACACAAATCCATAGGCTATGGATCTAAGGGGATCATTGTAATATTATATAAAATATATTTTGGAGCCTACGAGATATGATATAGAGAATGGTTGTAATGTTATTCTAATGATATTGATGTAATAGAGATTTTGCGGATTAATACAAGTTATCTTTACTGTCTATCTTTACTGTCTATTTTAGGGTAAATTAGTCTCCACACCAGGAGATTTCTCTGAACTCAAGGGAGCCTACTGCTTTCTATGAGAAATTCTTAAAACAAAAGAACAAAATAAATTCAATTGAACTTGATATTTTATCAAACAACCCTCATGGTTTCTTTTATGGGCAAATAAATAGAGACATGAATCTAAGTGGACCTGGAATGATATTGAAGTCAAAGCAAATATCCTTTAAGTGTGGTTTAGGTGCAAGAACAAATAAATTTTCATAATGAAGGTTGCCACCGTCCTCATGAATCTATCAAGAGAACAAGTATTAAGAAGCATAAACACCACGTGGGGATACTTAGAAAAGTTCAAAACATGTGCATCCATGGATTTAATTAATTACCCCTATTTTAAAAATTTACCACATACTCCTCTTATTTATCTAGGCCCCTATCATTAAATTGATTTATAATTTATTAGTTCCATATGAAAAAAATTTATCAACAATTAATGTGTTTTTATCCCTTTTAATTATAAAGTTCCCCACCCTAATTGTTTAAAGGAGTTGAATCCATTGGTGAGGAGTTAGAATTTTTCACCAATGGGTAATGTTCAATTCCGTGAGGGTTTTTCCTTGATCCATGGGGTCACCGTATGGTAGTGGTTGAAAATGTGATTGCAACTAGATAGATTATATTAAATGATCTCATGACCCATGCACACATAAGTGGATCAAAACCCACCCCCGTGTCTTTCAAATAAAGGAGCCTTGAGGGTTAGTTTAAGTAGTCATGAGATAGATGTAGTATATCTCTCCCAATTTGGGGAGGTCACAGGTTCAACTATCTTGATCCCATATATATTAGGTGTTTGGAACTTAGGCACGGACGATTTACCCCATTTACCATTTGTGCATCACGAGGAAGTACTCAAAGGGTTTTCCACGAGGTTTTTCTTGGGGAAAAAAAAAAGAGAAGAAGACCCCCCAAAAAAAAAAATTATTTACAATTATACCAAAATATATATATAAGAAATTAAATACCCCTTGTATGTACTCATGTGGTATTTTCCATACTACTAGGGTGATCCTCCATTTATTTATGGAGACTCCAAATCAATGATAGATTGGAAATAAGGATCCAAATAACAAATAAGTCTTCATTTGCATGGAAGTTTGTAGTTTGCAAAGGGAATAAAAAACACTTTCTCATTTGTGTTATTCCATCTCATCTACAAAGAATTTAACCAGATTGTCAATACTCTATTTAAGTAGGCTTGCAAAAGGGAGATTGTATCCTTTCTAATCAAGGTGTCAATTGATGATGGGAAAGAAACTCTCCTACCAAGGTTTATTGACTTCTATATGTGATCCAAATTGGATCAGTATATCATTTGTCATATATCTCAGTACTTTTTAGGTGGAAAAATTGGAGGAATTAGCTTGTAGGGCCATTTTGCCTGGTCCAAATTTGGAAATTTTGATCCAAAAAACTGTCTAAAATCTTCATGAGCCATTTTGAGGCATCAAACGACACTTTTCATGGTCCAAGCCTTACTATGTAGAAAGATTCTATATTCTACACACAAAGACCTTTGGATCCAAAAACCCGTCTAAAATCTTTAGGATCCATTTTGAGGCATCAAACGACACTTTCTATGGTCCAAGCCTTTCTATGTAGAAAGATTATATATTCTACACATCGATACATTTCCAACAGTGCTAGAATAGCCTTAATCGGAGTTCGTATGTGAAAGTTATGCCTCTCGCAATTTGACCTACCGTATTGATCACCATGGTGTGAGTGGATGCCACATCAACCTCAATTACTTATACATGTGGGGCTATCCACATAGTGTATTTTCTAAGTTCGTTCTAGAATTTCCAAAACTTTATCACAATTAAGGCTTGAGGAAGTCAAAACCCTACCCCTAGATGGTTATTGGGTTATGTTAAATACCGGGCCACCAAGAGGAGAAGGGGTTCCATTCTATGCTATTATATTTTGTTCCATAACATAGCAGAACAACTAGGAGTGAGGAATTAGAGAGCATAATAGAGGGTTTTAATGTTCTGTAGAAGCCTGATGGGCCACAGGTCTCATGTTACTCCATAGAGAGTGGCTTCTCCTTTATACTTGCATTATTTCTATACCAAAGAAAAGAGAGTAGAGTAGCCTCACCTTCTAGTTGGGTTTTCTCCCGTAAGGGTTTCCTAAAGAAAATATTTGTGTTATTTTGTAGATGGTGTGTGATTGTATTTTAATGTTTTATGTTTTCTGAATTTTATATATTTCATGCATAAGTAGAAAATGAGTAACTAAAGATTATGGAATCTAAAGGAATTTAACCTTCATAGTGTAGATTTCAATTTTATTTATCAGATTTGTTGTGAAGAATTGTTCCAATGGAATATCCACGACAATTTACAAATCATATTGGTATCATAGTAGGTTTTCTTTTAGGTATTGTGTGAATTTTTTTTATCCAGGAATTCACTTAAAGAGAAGTTGCAAAAACCCTAGCCATGGAAAACAAGTATGTTCATAACAACCCTTGAGATCCAATAGAAGAGAGATTTGAGAGATTGGAATCATAGGTCGCCAATATCAACTGCAATGTGAACCTCCTCGTGTCTGCTCTAGCAAGTAAGCTTGGACAATTAAAATATGATGGAGCCTCTAACTCAAATATTAGATCATAGGGGAAATTGGGAGATTAGGAAGATCCGGGAAAGGAGTCCCTGAAATAACCCAAAAAATAGAGTCGAGTTCAAGCATCGTTAACCCTTCATAATCTCTATTTAATATGGAAGTGAAAGTGGACATAAAGCCATACCAAGGTCAGATCAATGCAATAAAACTTAATCATTGCTTGTAGCAACTAGAATTTTATTTTATCGTTCACCATATAGATGAAGAGAAAAATATTTCATTTGCTAGAATGAATTTAGAGGGACATGCTTTAACCAAGTGAGAAATCCATACGAAAACACTTAGGCTAGAGGGTGACCTGCCAATAACTAGGTGGTAGGAATTCAAAACCCTCATCAAGTCCCAATTCTACCCTATTGGGTATGTAGAGGACTAATGCATCTGGTGGCACTACTACAGGCAGAGATAGGGGTAGAGTGTCCACCGAGTTCAGGAAGACGGCCATCATGTTGGGTATCTCTCCCAAGAACCCAAATGTACTCCTAAAGTATTTTGGGGGTCTACATAATCATATGTGAAAGAAAGTGATGTTTTCAATCCAAGGATAGTGGATGAGGCATGTGTATAGGCACATTGTCTGGAAAACATAGGCCACAAGAAAGGGTAACCAAGAAGTTTCAAGCAAAAATAGCACCAGGAAGCTTCCAAGGAGGGGAAGAAGAAGTGGAAAGGGGGGGAGGATAAGAAGACGGAAACCATTGTACAACAGTGCAAAGATCCCAACAACCATTGCAATAATTGCAACATTGATGGACACACTGAGGAAAATGGTTGGAAACTACATTCAGAGTTGAACCCGAATAACCGCAAGAAGGATGGAAAGAAAAAGAACCTTCTAGCCAAATATTTGAGCAATCATGTTTAAAGTAGCTCTGATGTGGATGAAAATATTTTATGCACGTATGTGTAGAAGGAGGTGAATCTAAGTAGCCTTCATCACTAGGAATAGAAGGAGATGACCAAGCTCTTCCACATCAAGATCGAGCTAGAATCTTTGTTGGACATTGGTTCACAGCCTAATCTAATAATGGCGGATCTGGTCAACAAGCTTGGATTGGAGGTTCATGAGCATTATAGACCCTATCCATTGGGTTGGGTAAACAAGGATTCATAGATCAAGGTAACAAATTACTGCAATATTAAATTTGATGTAAGTGTTGATTTTATAGATGAAGTAGAATTGGATATAGTACTACTAGATGTATGTAGAGTAGTGTTTGGAAGCCCCTACATGTTGTTGGCCCTTGACTAAGTTTTGGGAGGTCCTTGGTCAAGTTGACCTATTTTGGGACTTTGACAACCTGTCGAAGATGGAGCGCAAGATGAAGCAGAGATCGCGGGATCTCTGCCCCTTTTTGGGTCCTTTTTGGGATTTGGGAATATGTAATGGGAATGGGATGTCGGCCCATGGGTTTACCCATGTTTAGGCCTATTTTGTATGTATAAATAGAAGGTTAGGAAATGTAAGAAGTAGTTGAATAGTGCGCAAGTGTTGTGCAAGTTGGCTAAGTGATAAGAGTGGGATTTATGTGATCAAGAAGTGTAAGGCTTCATGCATACTGTGTGACACTTGCAGAGCCAAGTGCAATTCATTGTAAGGGATTGTGGAGGGATTTGTGTTGTAACACAAGGAAGGAGGATCTAGCGAGTTGCACAGATCTCATGTCTTATGTGGAGTAAGGGTTTTTGGCTCTGTGCATGTAGATGACTGATTGAAGATAATAAAGAAGAAGAGTTGGTGGACGTATCCCCAGGGTGGGGGTGAACCACGTAAATATTACGTTATTCTGCTCTGTGTGATGCTCTGTTGTGTTTATATGTTATGTGCTAAGTTCTTTGATATATATAGATAGATCTGTTTATGCTTTGTGCTTATGATGAATCTGGATGCTAGATATGACATCTGTGAACTTTCTTAGGGCTTGAATATTCTAGATCTGGTCTAATTCCTTTGCTAAGTGCTTATATACATTAGATCAGGGTGAATGTTGTGATGCTCTATTTTTCCTGCGGAGTTAAGTAATGATGAACTAACGGTGCTAAGTGCTTTATTAAGTGTTATAATCACATATCTGTGTCCCAGCTAAGGTTGCAGACACCTGAGTCCTTCAACCACCCCTACCTCTACCTCGGGTGAGACTTCATCTGCTTCGCAGGTGTTGTCGAAAGGGCCAGTAGTTAGGGTTTTTTCGATGCATTGTTGTAGCGTTGAACCCTGGGTCTGCCTTTGTGCCAACAAATGGTTTCGTTGTCGGGACTGACACTGTGATTGTTGGGAACTGAGGAAGAAGAAACTTTGTGAAAAGATCCGACCTGAAATTGTGAAAGTTCTGTGTGTAGATATGTTGCTCTAGTGCACAGTACTCTACTAGTGTGGCAAGCTTTGTGCTAAGAAAAATAAGTCTGATTTGAAGAAAAGAGGTAAGATCTGGAAGCTTTGTTCTCTAAGAAAGGTAAAAGTGATAATTCTTGATTAAAAGAGGTAAGATCTGAATATTGAAAGCTTTGCGCTCTGCAGAAGTAAGATAAGTGGAAATTTGGGAATATTGATTTGGGATTTGGGAATAGATCTGAAAGCTTTGCGCTCTGCAGAAGTAAGATAAGTGGAAATTTTTGTTTCTAAAGCATGGATCTATGTATATTTGATATATTCTATCCTAGCTTGAAAACTAGGGTATTCATAGATGAAAGAAGGTTTGGTATGAATAGATCTGATAAGAATAGTGAAAAATATGTTATATCTATGCATAGAAGGAATGTTTGGACTAATAAGTGTATGTAGGATCCTAGAAAGAATTGTTTGTAGGTTAGCTACCATGATCCTATTGCACAGTACAGGAAAGGTTTGGGATCATTTAAAAGAAATAGAGGATTAACCCTATGTTACAGTTGCATAAGACCGGGGCATCTTGCTAAGGAATGCCCTGGGAAAATACCCAGTTGTCCTTGTTGTAAAGCTATGGAGCATGAAATATTAGATTGCCCTAGAATGATTACTAAGATTGAAGAAATGAACATGAGACAAGAAAACCCTAAGGCAGATCCATAAACTAAGATTATGATAGAATCCAAGGAAGAAACAGAGAAAGTATTGCTACAGATAAGAGAAACTCTGAATGCTCATCGACATGTCAGATTATCAAGGATCTTCAAAGAAAAAGAATGCCTTGAAGCAAGAATAGGAGACTTCGGCGTTGACTGTGTTCTGGATGATGAAACACAGGTGCATATTATGACAGAAAGAACTTGGGAACTTTTAGGAAAGCCTACTATGATTCCCTCATTGGGAGGAATAGGACTATTCAAAGGAAAGTTGATAAACCTATGTGGAAAGCTCACTCGGATACCTATGACTGTCAATAGAGCTTCGACAGAGGAATATTTTGAGATTGTTAAATTCAATGACAATAGTGCCCCATTTACCATGCCACTAGGAAAACCTTGGATTGAAAGAGATCAGGCCAGGAGGAAAGAAGAAGAAGAAGTTTTAGAACAACAGAAGCAAGAGTTAAAAGAATTCATGACTAGAAGGATTGTACACTTGATTGAAGAACAGAAGAACAAACCAAAGCTATTTAACACCAGAAACCTGGATGTTGAAGTTGCAAGAACACTAGAAGAATTGTTGAAGATAGAAGTACCTATTCCATATGAAGAAGAAGGGTTACCCTTGAATCTTAGGAAGGAATCTCAACAGCGCGAAGTAACTATGCCAAAAGAAGCTAAGGATCATAATGGAAAAAGGCACACCAAGATGAAGCTCACTGGGAAGAAGGCTAGAAAGCTAAGTAAGAAGCAAGCTAATATCAACAAGTTGCAGAAGGTTCCAGAGGAAACCTCACAGAAGAAAATTTTGCAAAAGTGGAGCTTCGTCGGGATATCAAAACAGCGACACATGGCAATTCGCCATGACAAAGCAATATAGTCGTTGGGGACATTATAACCGTTAGATCAATGCTCTGAATAGATAGAAATTCATTTATGGCCAGCCATCTCACCATCCGACCGTTGGGACCGCACCATAATGGACAGAACAGAGTTAATGAAGGCTTCATACCTGTTGCAAACGACCCGTTGTCGAGTTACCTATTTATCCCATCGCGCCACGCACCAAGAACACTTTTTCCAATTGAGAATTTGAGCCCGCGGACTAAGTCGATTGTATACAGTGATCATCACGCTCTTGCTCTCTATCTCATTACTGTGTCTGAGTTACCCCCCGAACCCAAAATTGTTAACCCCAAGCATGTATGTCGGATGAGTTGAGCGCTGCAGAGAAATTTGTTGAAGAAGTTTTGATCGACCTCATGACTGAAAGAGTCATGTCGATGTCCACAAGTATACAAGCATCATCCACGAGAGGACTGTCAGCTTCTCCATCCACTGCTCATGGAGCCGGACCATCCCGGCCATCTAATGAAAAGTGAAGCAAGAACATGGATGATCTAGCAAATGCTAAATTGATCCCCCCCGTATTACCCACCTATCTACCACCTCTGAGCGGTGCAATAAATCGAGACAGCGCACTCATAGATTTCAACTACACTTTGGTCACTGCGTACCTCCCAAAGGGGATACGCGCGGTTCGAGCAGACCAAGATAAGATTGCGGTGTTGAAGTTTAGCGACTTCAACCTCGGAGATCGCAAATTTTACAACATGCTCTCCCCACATAAGTACCTGACCCGGAATAAGGAGAAGAATTCAAAGATAATCCCCCAGTCGTGGACAATGAACCTCACGCAGTCCACCATGCTCAATGTCATGAAGATTCCTCACTTCGGATGACACCGGGAGGTGAATGCATGTGTCAAGTTATTGTTGTCTTGCTACCATGGAGGTTATTTGTAGCTAAATCGTCGTATAACAGTTGATCTAACATTGATCAACCAGATCACGGGGTTGAGTACACAAGGGCCCGATCCACAGGAGTTTTACCCTGGAAAAGATATGGATCGTGCTCTAGCACAGCGGATCAAGGACACTTATGGCGATGTTTAGAAGGGAACGTGAGGCTACAAGGTAGCTTCTATCCAGAGTGGCACAGTGCACCTCACCTATCAATTGATTGCAGGGAAGTTAGTACGGAAGAACTAACCTACCCAAGTCACCAGTTTTGTAGTCGACCTCGCAGGGAAGTGCGCGGAAGGACTTTAGATGAATTGGGCGAAGTACCTATTGAACCAATTAGAAATCGACTGCAGAGAAGCCCAGGACCAAGGGTACGAATTTCATTTCAACTAGCTATTGATTCTGATCGCTTTTATTTCCTGGGAGATGCCAGAAGGTGCGACCTTCTCGGACATTGAGCCTTTCGAACCATTGGCCACGAAGTTCAGTATACTGTGGTACTCAAGTGATATGAATAAACAGTGGCAATCCAATGTTGTTTTTCATACCTATTACAAATAGCTAAAGACAAACATCCAGTCAGAGCCTTGCATCACTACGAACACTCTACACTGGTTCAGGCCCTTGATGAAGTTCAACACACACTGACATTTTATTTACATCACAGTGTGCACTGACGAATATAAGCAATAGATTTAGTCCTACTATAAGATAATGGAGGAGGACTTGGAGGAGATCACCAAGGATTGATCAGCGGACCTCCTCATTCCAGCAGACCCTGTAAAGATATCCGACATCAACAACCCAAAAACTGCGTAGGATACACCCGAACCTAGCAGGACAAAGAAGACTGAAGAGGTTTGGGATTTAGACAGTGCATCCATGAAGACTGCTTCCATCTCACCAGAGAAAGGAGGTGATGGTGAAGAGTTGAATGAAAAAGAGGTAGAACAACAGCAGGGTGACGAGGTTGATCCCCTGAAGAAGAGAAAAGGTCCACCTCCAAAACCTTCCTCCCAGAAGAAATCGAAGGCCGCCATTACCAAGATGCAGACCGTCCTCACCTCTGATGACTTCGACTTCCTCGTACCATCCCTAAATGATGCTTCACTAGAAATAGCAGAGAAACATGAACCAAAGCAAGAGGAGATGTATGATCGAATCGAGACTGAACTCTGAGGGGTACATCAGGCCCTATAGTCCAGTCGCTCAGTCTCCACTACGCCAGGAGAACCGGAATTGGGAGATGAGCCAGCTCAACTCCACCACCTAGATGATACAGTCGAAGCTCGCCTTCGACAAGCATAGGAAGAAACAGCGCAAGCCACCCATGATTTGACACAAGTACAAGGAGTCCTTGTAGAGAAACGCAGTGTTGCAGAACAGGAAAAGATTGCTCTCCAAGTGAAGTTTGATGAAGAAAAATCCCAGCTACAGTAAGAAAAGGAACAGTTTCTCATGGAGAAACTCAAAGTAAAGGAAGTGGTCAATAGATCACTTCACTCTGTGACAGTCGTAGAAGTAAAGGCCGAAGAGCGAGTTCCACAACAAGTAGCACAACTTGAAGAAATGATCCAACACCTACAACAACACATAGCATATTTGGAGCTACGCGCAGTACCCGAGACCCCACAAGATGTAAGGGACCAAAGAGAAGAAACTTCCAAGAGCGTATTTGAACGGCTCAAGGATCTTACCCTAGAATGTAAGTAGTTCATTTATCATAGTTCCCTGACATATGAGCGACTCGCTAAGAGTCTAGAATTAAGAGCACTAGAGTCACAGCTCCAAGAGGTGAAGTACCAAGCCGAAAAGATACAGGCACATCTGAAGTCCCTATCATCTGTGGAAAGAATAAAGTGCTCCCAAGAGAAACGCACTGCACAGCAGCAAATCCATTATATCCAGAGCAGATTTATGGAGATAACCCAGAAACTCCAACCTGTGCAAGATAAGGCCTATCAATTATTTACATAGGTAGAAGGCCAAGGAGCAGAGCTAGAGCAGGTTGTCACTACAGCAGAACAACGTCTAGAGGGACCTATCAACGATGCAGTCATCCATGAGTTCATTAAATAGGAGGTCATAGCACAGCAGCAGGTTGAAGCAGCTCGAGCCAAGCTCGAGGCGTTCGAAGTAGAACTAGTCAGACCAAAGTGACTCAGGACGAGTCACAGGTGAGTGTTGGGGTCCTGTAGGCCCTTGACCAAGTTTTGGGAGGTCCTTGGTCAAGTTGACCTATTTTCGGACTTCAATAGCCTGTCGAAGACGGAGAACAATATGAAGTAGAGATGGCGGGATCTCGACCCCTTTTTGGGTCCTTTTGGGGATTTGGGAATATGTAATGGGAATGGGATGTCGGCCCATGGGTTTACCCATGTTTAGGCCTATTTTGTATGTATAAATAGAAGGCTAAAAAATGTAATAAGTATTCGAATAGTGCGCAAGTGTTGTGCAAGTTGGCTAAGTTATAAGAGTGGGATCTGTGTGATCAAGAAGTGTAAGGCTTTGTGCATACTGTGTGAGACTTGCAGAGACAAGTGCAAGTCATTGTAAGAGACTGTGGAGGACTTTGTGTTGTAACGCAAGGAAGGAGGATCTAGTGAGCTGCACAGATCTCCCGTCTTATGTGGAGTAAGGGTTTTTGGCTCTATGCATGTAAATGACTGATTGAAGCTAATAAAGAAGAAGAGTTGGTGGACGTAGCCCCAGGGTGGGGGTGAACCACGTAAATATTGTGTTATTCTGCTATGTGTGATGATCTGATGTGTTTATATGTTATGTGCTAAGTTATTTGATATAGATAGATAGATCTATTTATGTTTTGTGCTTATGATGAATCTGGATGCTAGATATGACATCTGTGAACTTTCTTAGGGCTTGAATCTGCTAGATCTGGTCTAATTCCTTTGTTAAGTGCTTATATACATTAGATCAGGGTGAATGTTGCGATGCTCTATTTTTCCTATGGAGTTAAGTAATGATGAACTAAGGGTGCCAAGTGCTCTATTAAGTGTTACAATCACATATCTATGTCCCAACTAAGGTTGCAAACACCTGAGTCCTGCAACCACCCCTGCCTCTACCTCGGGTGAGAATTCATCTGCTTTGCAGGTGTTGTCGAAAGGGCCTGTAGTTAGGGTTTTTTTGGTGCGTTGTTGTAGCATTGAACCCTGGGTCTGCCCGTGTGCCAACACATGTATATGAGGGATGTTATTTTCATGTGAAGAGCCAACTAGTACCACCTCATCAAGGATGGGAAATCCTTCATCATCAACACACACAAAGGAAAATAAAATTTTCATAGGTAAGTGCAAATCAAGCTAATAAATTGATCGGTTCTAGCAAGAAATTTGTTTTACTTTTCCTCACGGAAAATCAATTAGGTGAAGAGTCGTTAAAAGTAAAGACATCCTTGGAGGGGTATACTAAGAAGAAGAAACATAAATTTAAGGAGTTTCTAAAGGAATATACGGGAGTGTTCTAGGATCCTAATAGGATACTACCTAAGAGGGAAGTGGAGCATGAAATCCAATTATTTCCATACTCCGCCTTGCCAAATATTGGGTTGTACAGACAGTGTGTTTTGGAATAAAATGAAGTAAAGAAAAAGTTGCAATAGTTGTTGGATAAGGGTGTGATTCGACCAAATACTTTACCTTGTGGGTCACCCATCATAATTGTGCCTAAGAAGGATGGGACTTGGAGAATATGTATCGATTATAAGGCATTGAACGAGATTACATTAAAGAATCGATACCCTTTGTTGTTTGCTTATCTGAGTTATACCTTTAACATGATTGACCCAGGTTCAGATCTATTGGGGATCCAACAAAGCCTCTAAAACTATCGGCCCTACCAGTAAACCAGAAGGCAACACAGCACACAAAGTGCACTGCACAGTCTCACCCAAGATAGTCTTAATGGGTGATTGCAATACTCAAGTGCTTGCATTCCAGGAATGAATGGATATCTGTGAAGGGTGCGTTGTGAATTCTATATAATCATTAAAGCAATATATGGTCATTCTCATTCGTGCATGTAGTGTAACTAGATCCATTAATTCATTCATACATAATTCTAACATCTACTCATAGACAGTAAAAGAGATACAAACATTCAATCACATAACACAAGTTTTACCCTAGTTCACCCCCTCCTAGGCTACGTCCACAAAGATTTATCTCTCAAGATCTTTTATTATGGTACTTCCAAGACTACAGCGTCGCGCACTTTACAAATCATTCTCAGTCGAGTCGATATCTATTATGAGGCGGACTAGATCACACCAAGCTCCTCATCCTGTGATATAACCCTCGAGATCTACCCTTCTGATCCTCTACAGCTCAACAACTTACAAAATTGGATCAGATTACAGTAGTGTTACAGACTAGCTACTTCTTCTCACACGAGTAACACTCCATAAATAAGAACCCTTCAACTCTCCTCCTAGACCTTCTAGGTGTATATTTATATGTGTTTTTTGCTCATCATCCATTATAATGTATTACAAAAACCCTAACCCTAGCATCATTAGGTCTTCCATGCATGCGCGCATGTTATTTTTCCTTCCAATTGTCGCTTTCCTCTTGCATGCCTTTCTTCCCAAAATAGCCTTTCTTTCTGATTCGCCCTACTTCCAAAAAGCCCCCAACACTGATATGTGGCTCATCTTGAGCCACCTAAACCTTGTGTGCTTTGTCGATCTCTCTTGCGATTTCTTGGAACTTCTTCATGAGCTTCGTTTCTTGCGTTTGGGCCTGCACGGTCTTCTCCTTGAGTGCATAATATACCTGCACTCCAATCTCATCGTTGACCATCCTTGCACATTCTTCCTGGGTTTATGCCATATTTTTTTTGGCTTCCTCTGCCTGTGCAATGAACTCTACTGTTCACTCCTGGAGCGGTCCCATTTGAGCTTGGAGCTCATTTTTCTGTGTCTACGCAGCTATGAGTTCTGCCTGCAGTTTCTTAATATCATGCGCTCATTTTTTTGTGTCTGCACAGCTATGAGTTATGCCTGCAGTTTCTTCATATCCTGTGCTCCTTTGACATGCTTTGTGATCAACATTGTCTTATGCCTCTGCTTGATGTCCTCGATAGTTGCACTTATCCTTTCTCCTTCATGGTCCCACTGTTGGACCTGTTGATCCTCTTCCAGCTTCGTCCAGAGTTGTGTTACTTTCTCGAATAAGTCGGTTATCGCGTGGACTTGTCGCTCTATCTCCTTTATCTGCGTTGTTGCCTCATGTGTCCTTTTCTCCTTCACCTCTGGTGGAGTGGTAGGTGTTAGTTGCTCCCGAAGGTGCTCAATATCATGTTGGTATTGATCAATTGTTTGCACCATCTGATCGATCTTCTCCGTCACCGTGAGTTCGGTCGTCTGTGCAGTCTTTGGTATTTTCCCGTAGGCTACGGCCACTTTCTGCTCCAGCCTGTTGGCGCGGTCCTTCTCGTCTTTGGTCTCGAGCTTAGCCTGCTTGAGTATCAATTCCAATGCGTCTCAATTACCCTTCATCTGCTGAAATTCCATTGTATATTTGCATGCACGAGACTGTACCTTCTGTGTAACGTTGAGTTGCATTTTATACAAGGCCTTGGTTGGTATTTGCATCAATACCAACTGTATTTGAGCCCAATTCCTTTAGGGGTGTCTGCCCCATTATTTCATCCATGTGCATCATGCCAGGTGTTACGTGAAATGTTGAGATCGGTTGTGTTGTCATTTGGATCATGTCATGCTCGCTTGATCGAACTTCACCTCCTATCTGTGATGCTGACAGGACCGTTTCTACATTGTTGTCAGTTGCCTGTGCTTCCCCGAGCTGCCTGAGGAGTTGTCGTATGTGTGTCAACTCTTCCTTGATTTTGTCCCTTTGGCGTGCATCATTCTCAAAATCCTCAATTGTGCAATCCTAGATCATTTGGGCCACCATGTCTACATCATCCTCGATGATCGTGTATTCTGGGAGCGTTTTTTGTGCCTTTGCCTTCTTGCGCGCACCCCCCATCTGGATGACTGGCCTCTTAGTCTAGCCTTTCTCTTTTCAAGTAGCACTTGATGTAGTTCCTTGTGCTGCATCGGCATGTTTTTGCTTTACCTGGGGCACCTGTGTGTTGTTCTTATTCCCCATATGGCCTCTTGTCTTGGATGTCCCCCCTTTTTTATTTTGTGCCTTGTTCTGACCTGTCCTTGGTTTCTTGGGCATTGTTACCTCCTCAGGTTGTATCTGTTCCTGTCTTACCTCCTCCTCCTCTATCTCTGTGGGTATTTCTCAAATGAGAACTAGAATCCTCCAGTCATCTTCCCAATCCTTAATGATCATCTCTATGTCTACTTGTCTGATGCAATAGAGCAGTTGTAGCCATTGATTATCAGGATCTTTGCATGCCCGGATCCACATCGCATGTCTAGTGGATTTAAATTTGGTTGTGCCTTGAGACTGTGTGATTGCTTCCAGTGTTACCCTCCAAGTTTTGGTGATGTTTTCATGTAAGTCGCTAATATAGCCTTTGAATATAGCATCATTCACTTTTTTGTTCTTAGATTCTGAAGCAACCCCAACCAATAAGTATTGTGCTCTGTGGCAGGGAGTGGGTCTAGTGGAAAAAAATGAATACTTCGGCTCCTTCCATCCAATCATGGCTATCAAGATGAGTATCCATGAATAATGAAATTATGCCCCCAAATCTTGTGCATCCTTTCAGTCATCTAGGAACATATACAAAAAATAAGGGGCCTAGCTGAGTGTGGTGCCCTCAGCACATTGTGCTGCAGCTGCGACAACCCTAGACGGGACTTCCTCCTTGCAGAATTTCCTGAGTAATTTGCATGCCATAATTTTTCTGACCATTCTTGTCGCAGTGTCACTAATACGCATGATGATGATTTCGAGCGGCCCCCTTTTCGGTGCCATATTTCTTCTTCCTTTCCTCGGTGAGTCCTTTCTCCTTTATTTTGTCCTCCAGGAACTGTGTGGGATCCTCACCCCGTGATGGCATCCCTGCTATGTATGCGATGATATCTATGTCTATTGAGATGAGTTTCTCCAGCCATAGGTATATGCCATGTGTGACTACCACCAGCTACTTGACACAGTTGTTTGCATATTGGCCCCTCCCAAAGTGTGGTAGGTCCAACAGACATAGAATCCTGGTTTTGGCTAGTCCTGCTGCCCACTGGAATGGTTGATTAATTGGTTCACCATAGGGTCCTATACCCACAGTCTGTAGGTAGAGTCGCTTGGTGAAATATGGGAACTTATCAGTGTTCGTCACATCATGGTCTGAGTACCTCAATTTCTCTATGTGGCCAAACAAATTTGTTGGTGCACGTACCCCTTCCGGAATGCGCGGCAAGACAATGGCTGCGATGGGTTTCTTGCGTGGTGACCTGGGTACCATCTTCTTGCCCTTTCACTGTGGTGGTTAGCTCGAGGTTCTAGCCTCCATTGTTCATTCTTCGACATACTCCTCTGGTCGGCCAGTGACATCTTCCACTGCTCCCTCCTGTGGTCGTTCTGAAGTGGTTGTTTGTGATCTTTTGGTGCGGTTGTTTCTTCCTGATTTGGAGTCATCCCATTGACTCTCGAGGCTTCTTGAGGGTTTTCGTGGTGCACTTGGTTACCTACGTCCTCATCCGGTTGGCCCTTTCCTTGTTTCATCATATCAATGTCCATACCCATTGGTGTTGTCTATTGGGTTTCCTCCACAATGGGTGTGGGACTTACTGGTGTTGTATCAGGCGACAATATTTTGTCCACATTGATGACTTCTGGGGGCTGAGATGGTTGATGTTTTCTTCCTTGTGGTTGCGATTGTGCTCTGGTATTACTTCAAGGTTGTTTGGAAGTTTGGCTCGTTTCTCCTTATTTGGGTGGTGCCATGGTGGTAAAGTTGTCATTCGTCGAGCTCAGTGGCCTCTGCAACCTTCACTCTCTGCTTCGTATGCTCTATCACTCTATGCCTTCCCCAATTTCAAAATAACCTTTCCACTCCCGTGTGCTTTCCTTGTATCGGCGTCATGTGAAGCTTGTTGGAGATGTTACCATGATTGTGATTTAACTGAACCTCCAGTTTTTGCATAATTTCCATTCATTTCCCTTGTTGTTGCCAGTTGGTGTGATTAATGCAGTGTCCCATTAGTCATTTCTGGCATTCAATTTCGATAGCCGCTGTCAGTTGGCGCTTCTTTTGTCATATCCTCCTTTCTTGCTTGTTTCTGCTTTGTAGTGACCATTGGCCTTGTCTTCATTGGGCTAGAATTGTCGAGCGTTCGTGCTCATTCTATTTTCAATGCATTATTCCTTTGTTGTTATATTTTGATGTCTTGCATTATATCTTGTTTTTTTTTGTTTTTTTATTGCACGGTGACTGTCAAGTTGCGGGTGGTCGATTGTCCTTATACATCTTCAGTCAGCTCCCATTGATCATCCCTCTAATTTATGTACCTCCTAAGTTCTTCAACTATACATCTCCCCCATCTGTGACATTTTTTACTTCATATAGTCCTAACCAGTGCATTCTGATTTTTCCTGGGTGTTGATGGGATTTACTGTCATACATCAACAATAAGTCTCCCTCATTGAAATTTTTCTTCTTGATATGTTTGTCATGCCAAGATTTTTCCCCTAATTTATGGACTTCTTGGTGGAACCATGCTAGGATCCTATCTTCCTCCATGATCATCAGTTGATTCAGCCTATCCTATACTGCGCCCCATTTTTTCATGTTCGTAATCATTGCTACGTGCAGACTAGGTACCAAGAATTCTAGTGGCACCACTGCTTCTTGTCCATATACCAATCTGAATGGAATTTTTCATGTCAACTTCTTGCATGCGGTCATGTATGCCCACAATATTGTTGGTATCTTTAGGTCCCAATCATCCCTATTGACATTACAGATCTTCGTCAGTGCATTTTCGAGAAATTTGTTAAAGTCTTCTACTGTTCCATTTTCTTGTGGATGATATGGTGTACTCTTTTGATGATGGAATTCAAATTCCTCAGTCATAGCCTTAATAGTACTATTAATGAAGTGAGTGCCTTGGTCACTCATCAAAATCCTTGGGCAACCAAATCTAGTGATAACCTCCTCAAACAGGAAGTGTGTCGTTGTCTCTGCGCTGCAATCTTTGACTGGTGTTGCTTTCGCCCGTATTGTTATGTATTTTATCGCAGTGATAAGGTACCTTGCTCCTGTCCTCTTGACTGGTGGGTTAATTGGTCCCACAAAATCTATTGCCCATTTGTCAAATACCTGCAAATTTACATGTGGTCGCAAGGGCATATCGTCCCTTCTATTCGGTATACCAACCCTCCAACATACATCACATTTCTGGGAGTACTATTTTGAGTCTTTGTGAATGGTCGACCACCATAGTCCTGTGCACAATTTTTTCAGGATAAATCCATGAGTGTAGACACAAACCGATCTCCCTAGATCCACCTGGATCTAGAACAAAATAGGACAGAATAATACACTTTCCCTAGATCTAGCCTATTGAATGAACTTAGAGGTAAGGATTATGGACATACCTTATGAACGCTTTCCTTAGGTCTCTGTTGTTCCAAGATTTGCCCCAATTCTCTTGCACCGTCCAGATCACAACAGTACAAACCAATCGAAGTAAAGACAAATTAATATGTTCAATAGCTAGTCTATACATATGATCAAGGAGTTATGTAATAAAGTGACATCATCTTTATGGGAAAGGGACATATTACTGTATTGAATTAATT
>ML776961.1:1631079-1711738 GCA_009831015.1 Picea engelmannii
CACCCCAGCTTAAAGCAGCCTGCGAGAATCAGGCATTCTCGCAGGCAAATACATAGGTAGCCTGCGAACATCCCTTAAAAGCATGATTTTGAAAGCAGACAACTGTAACTTCTTTCAGGAAAGTATTCTTAGTGAAGAGCTTGATTTTCTATCATCATAACATCATCATGACATCATCACAATGACCAAAATTGCGGATAACAACAATACCTTATGTGCGGTAGCTTTACCTGTGTAATGTCCTCCTGTTATTCCCTCATCGGCTTCTGCTAAAATCATTGGTCTTTCATGTTCTAGCACACATCTTCTCAAGATGTTATTTTCACCCATTTTGTATAAGTGTCCTGCAATCAAATGATAGTCTACAACCCGGACTACTAGGTTTTTCTATTGCACAGTGTTATATTACTGTGGTGCAGTCCATGTACTCAAGTACTAGATGAAGTCTGCAAAGCATTCATTGGTGATCTGGACTGAAAATAACTGTGCATCCGGAAAGTTGTCCTCTAAATTTGTAGGTTCCTCCCCATTTGTGACCCTTGACAGGTGATCAGGTCCTGCGTTTAGCTTCCTTGGCTTGACTATTACTTCAAAATCAAATTCTTGAAACAACAGTAGCCATCTGCAAATTCTCCCCCCCCAACATTGGCTTGTTGACTAGGTATTTCAGCATTGAATGGTCTATGAACATCTTTAAATGTTTCCCCGGTAAGTAATGTCTGAACTTTTGAAGCGCGTAGACCATGGATAGGCCTTCCCTCTCTGTAGTATTGTACTTCTACTCTGATTCTGGTAGTTTTCTGCTAACAAATGCTATAGGATGATCCAAATCTCTTGCTCCTAGTTGTGTTAGAATAGCTCCAAGTGCTATGGTCGATGCATCGACATGTACATGGAATGTCTTCTCCAAATCTGGGAATACTAGTATTGGCGTGGTTACCATCTTTTATTTCAGTGTATCTAGACCGTGTTGACAATCCTCATTCCACTAAAACTTTGTATCTTTCCTTAGCAGTTTCTCCATTGGCGCGGTGATCAATGTGTACCCTTTTATAAAAAAATTGTAGTATTATGTGTGTCCCAATGTCGCTCTTAGTTGACGGATTATTTTTGGTGGTGGCAAGTTAATGATTATTGCAATTTTGGCAGGGTCTACTAGTAAACCTTGCTTTCATACTATATGGCCCAATAGTATCCCAAATGGTGTTTTGAAGATGCACTTCTTGATGTTTAACGATATTTGGCATTGCCTGGATCTTTCTAACAATAGATGCAAGACCTCTACATAATCTTTCAACAGATTATAGATTGTCTAGTCGTCCAAGTATACCTCTAGAAACTAGTGGATAAATTATTTAAATGCAGCTATGACCACTCTGGAAAATATTGTTGGTGCATTCTTCAGTCTAAACGGCATGACCATGTACTGGTAGGATCCCCATTATGTAGAAAAAGTGGTCTTGTATCTGTCTTCTGGTGCTATCTTGATCTAATGGTATCCTGAAAATCCGTTGGTGAATGAATAAACTTCATGTCCTCCTACATTCTCCAACACCTCATTCGTGAACGGTGTAGGGAATGGGTCATGTAGGCACGCATTATTCAACTTCCTCAAGTCGACACATATTCTTATCCTGCCTTGTTTTTTCTTCTGAACTACAATCAGGCTTATCCATTCTGATTCTTCCACAGGTTCTATGATTCTAGCTTCAAGCATCCTATCGATCTCAGCTTTGACTTTTTGATTATATATCGGATTTAGTCTATATGGTCATTGTCTGATCGGTCTTTCCTCGGCTCTAAGTGGTATCTTCATTTCACCTAGCTCACATACTATGCCCTTCATTTCTGTGAACATTGTGGGGAACAGGTCATTGTATTCACGTAGTAACTTTGTTATGCTTTCCACTATTTGCGCATCCCAATAGTCTCCAATGCTGACCATTTTGGGATTCTCAATTATCTCGATGTTGACTTTCTTCACCTTGATTGGCGCAACAATTACTTCTGATTCTAGAGGTGAACCTTCCACTTCTCTTTCGCCTTCAACTTACTCAATCTGAATATCGAGTGTATCGTCTTCATCTGGTACTTGTTCCTGCAAATGGTAGCATGACAATAGTTCTTTCACTGTCTGTTTGTTTCACTGTTGTTCTTTTGTTATGAGTTCAACTTATGGTTCCTTAATGAATATCACTCCTCTTATTTGTTTAAGTGTTGCATCTATGTTGGGGTTCTCATGTTCAAATGAGAAAGTGACTATAAAGTTTTGTTGTAGTATTTTCTAGATTGTAACTCCTTTGCACAGTTCCTGGTCCGTATACTAGTTTGTTGGGATTCCCTCTAAGGTGTGTACAAAATGATGAGCCCATTCCTCGGGGGGTTTCATTTTCCACAACGCTCTACACTTATCCAAGTGTTTTTATGGTGCCCCATGTCCATCCTATTTCTGTTGTTGGTTGCTTCTTTGTTCTGCACCAAACCTAATGCATAGTAACTGCTTACATTGGTACCAGTCCTTGATTTTTTGCTTGTGTGCGCCCCACCATCTTACGGGTGTGGACTTGAGTGCTATATCTAGTGCTAAGAGTCTCTGATTTTTTAACAGTTAATCTTCGTAACATGTCAATAATGCTTCTAGATCGTTTACCCCATGGAAACTGGGTGGTTCCCTCATCTACGTACCTACCCATCTTACTGCGCAGTCTATTCTTGCGCATCTTCTTGTGGAAACTTCGTCCAGCCTTTGTTGCCAGTTCTCTAAACCCATATCTAAGTCTGACGCACATGAAGTAATGCTCTGCCAACTGAGTATCCTATATACAGTTAGGTTTACGTGATCCTCATCTCGCGCAATTGTTCTATACAACTCGCTCATTTCCTCCAAGTCCAAGGAAGTAGGCTCTACGAACCTTTCCCCTTCCGATGGGTCTAATGGCGCAATGACCATGTATTCTCCTAACTCGAAGGTCATTTTTCATGTCTTTAAGTTTATTATGGCCTGGTTATCAAACATCCAATCCAATCCCAGTAATTTTGGATATGGTCTTGTGTCGTCCACTATCTTTATTACTTCGAAATCAGATTTAGTTCGCACTCCGTCCAGGTCTACTATTACTCCCTTCAGTCTCCCAATTGGTAGAACTCTATGTTGATTTTCCAATTTCATTTGAACGGGTGGATATCCTAATGTGGGCTCTCTTGTACATTTCCATGTCTTCTTGGGTAATACATTGACTTTGAATCCTAGATCCAGTATGATTTCTTCCATGTTGAAATCTCCAATGTTGGCGTTCAGCCTAAACTCCCTACTTGTTATTCTCCTTGTATGTAGGTGATTGACTACTTTTTTGTTCTAGCTTTCCTTTTGTCTCTATGCTACATCTTTCTAATATATTTTGTGATACTTTGATAGAGGATGGATCATTTAGTAATTTTACACATGATTGTAAAAAGCCTTTGATTGTACTTACTTTTCCCAGGGGTTGCATTTCTTTGGTCTGATCCAACGATGAAGGCATCGCATACTCTGGTACTTCCTTATTATTTTGCGTGGTTGAAGTCGACTCAATGTCAGGCTTCAAAAATTCTTGTCTGGCTTGCTTAAATATCTCCTTCTCATTCTGCCCGTCAAACTGCCTCCTTGGTTCAACATTCTTCTTCACCCATTGATGTTGTACTGGCTCTTGTTGTGATGCATTGTTTCCAGTTTTAGCTCCTCGACGCGTAACTATGTTGATGTTTCTTCTTTCATCCTTTTCTTCTGTTGAAATCCATTGAACATTCTGATTATTTTGATTCCTCTTTTCCTGTATTTTCCCTAATAGTGGAGGACATTCTTTCATGTCATGATCCGATGCACGACAATACATACACATCGTTTCTAGAAGAGGACACTCTCTTGCATAGTTTCCATGTTGTTGATAGTTGTTGCATACCACTAGTCCTTTACCTCTTCCAAAGCCTCCTCTTGCTCGTCCTCCACCTTTGTAGCCAGCTCGATCCCCTCGTGGCACGTTATACTAAGGTGCCTTGTTATATTGCGCGTTATTGTAGTGGGGTTGCGCTGCATTGTATTGTGGTTGTGATGTGTTATTTGGTTATTGAACAATATTATATTGTTGTTGCACAGTGTTGTATGGGGCTGATACCTGGTTAAAATGAGGTGTGGCTTGCCCATTCATCATTTCTTCCTGCACCCTATATGCATCTGATGTTTTTTAATCATGGCCTACTAACTTGCAAAAGTTGCAATATGAACTCTTTGGGATTGTCTGGTAATTTTGCATCATTGGGCAGTGATATGGATTGTGGCCCTGTTTCTTACAGATTTTGCACCATAGTCCTCCTGTTGGTAATGGATTTTGCATTCCTATTGTCATGTACTATGCGAATGTTGAACATTTGTTCTTATGGTGTCCTTTTGTCCTTCATGTGGTACACCAAACAGCTTCGCGTTTGTCCTTACTTTTGTTCTGGTTTAACTGGAACATTAATTTCTTTAGATCCTCCTTCATCTCCTTGATGGTTGGATATGTCTTATGATATTAGTTTTCTTCTAGTTGCAAGGTTTCCTATAGAGCCTCTACCTATGTCTGAAACTTTTGTTGTCGTTGTGGATATTTTAAGTGTGGTAATAGAGAATTGACGATCAAGTGCCTGTGTTGCATATCTATCATGAGATATTTAAGTTTTCCTTTCAGTCACTTGAATCTCTGGTAAATCTCCCATACGGATTCTCCTGGTTTCTGTCTAATTTCTATCATCTCGTTCATGTATTGGTCCTCTGAACTTGGCTTCTAAAACTCATTTATTAGCAAATTATTAATATCTGTGATCGTTGTGGTTGTCCCTAGTGGATTGTTTGTGGATAAACTCATATACCAATCCAGTGCACGATCCCTTAGTGATATAGTTAGTTGTGCAATTTTAGTGTCCTCGTTTGTGATCTGTTTTGCTACCCAGATCTTTTCACAGATAAACAGGTGCTTCTTCAGGTCCTTCGACGCTTCTCCTTTGAATTCTCGTAACCTGAAGGTGGGATCGTGTCCTGCTATCCTGAATGTTGAACTACTACCTCCGCACGGTGTAGATACTTGACTAATGTTTCCTGAACTGGCTCCCCCAGTTGTTGTTCCTTTTGTAGATGTACTTCATGTTATCTTCCTTCTCCCAAAATTCGGTTGTCGAAATGGTGGTGTTCTTTTTGGTGTGTTGGTCGCACATGGGTTTATGGGTACCACACTGACATTGATATGGATAGGATTGTTGCCTTATATTCCCACTCTTGGACCTCTCGTCTTCCTTTCATATTTTGTGCGTAGGATTTCCTCAATCTTCTCCACAACCTCGAGATCCTCTACCTCCTCTTCATCACTTGCCAAGCCTTCCCTCGTGCCTACGACTCTCTTCTTGGTGTTCACCTTGTATTGGTAGGGTACTCGACTGTGCATATTTTCAGTTGTCGCCATGATCCACTTGATCTATTCTCTGTCCATAATGATTGGGTCCAAGGATTAATCCTTCTTTCCTTTATCCCTTTCTCCATTCATTTCTCCTTTTTTTGTCAGTGCTTCCCCCCTTCCCCCATGCACGCAGGGAAGTTTAGTTGTCTGACTCCATCGTCATTACACCTTTGTTATAGAGAAATATCTTAATAGAAGTATACAATGATCTAATATACCTTCCTCAAGGCCAGTGTAGAAACTCTTGCTCTGCTACGTTGTATGACTTCACGGTATCTATTGCAAATTCTATTATAAAACCTGCTACAATATTGTCGAGCCAAAAATCTACTGCTCGGGTGAATTTGTTATTCACCTGTTGTAACTGTGCGATCTGAACTAAGGTCCACTCTAACTGTCAGATCCAATTTTTTGTGTGGTTGTCTTTCAACCTCAATATCCACTACTGCAATAAGTGTGGAAAATCACAGAAAAATACTTCATGCAGATCAGTAAACACATACTTCTCAAGATATTTGTGCGGTGTTACCCTAGGGTTTTTGTTATCTTGTTGCAACAAATATAACTCCTTTGTTTTCAACCATCTCTCTATTTCCTCTTTCGTGGGTCTCTAGGGTATAAACATTCCCTCCTATATTTTCATTCTTTTTGACACTTCGGTCCTAGATCTTACATTCTCTTAACATTTTTTCAATAGATCAAACATTCTTTTAACGAATCTTCAACATATCCCATCCACTCAATTGTATGTTGTTCCAATCAGAAACGGAAACATTTGTTGGTTTCTTATCTGAGTTATACCTTTAACATGATTGACCCATGTTTAGGTCTACTGGGGATCCAACAAAGCCTCTAAAACTATCGGCCCTCCTGGTAAACCAGAAGGCAGTGTAGCGCATAGAGTGCATTGTGCAGTCTCACCCGAGATAGTCTTAATGGGTGACTGCAATACTCAAGTGATTGCAGTCCAAGACTGAATGGGGATCTATGAAGGGTGTGGTATGAATTCTATCTAATCATTAAAGAAATATACAGTCATTCCCATTCGTGCATGTAGTGTAACTAGATCCATTAATTCATTCATACATCATTCTAACATCTACTCATATACAGTAAAAGAGATACAAACATTCAATCACATAACACGGGTTTTATCGTGGTTCACCCCCTCTTGGGATACGTCCACAAAGATCTGGCTCTCAAGCTCTTTTATTATGGTAGTTCCAAAACTACAGCATCACGCGCTTTACAACTCATTCTCAGTCAGGTTGAGATCTATTATGAGGCAGACTAGATCACACCAGGCTCCTCAGCCTATGATCTAACCCTCAAGATCTACCCTTTTGAACCTCTACATCTCAACAACTTACAAAATTGGATCAGATTAAAGTAGTGTTACAGACTAGCCACTTCTTCTCACGCGAGTAACACTCCATAAATCAGAACCCTTCAACTCTCCTCCTAGACCTCCTAGGTGTCTATTTATATGTGTTTTTTGCTCATCAGCCATTACAATGTATTACCAAAACCCAAACCCTAGCGTCATTAGATCTTCCATGAATGTGTGTGTGTTGATTTTCCTTCCAGCAGTCGCTTTCCTCTTGCATGTGTTTCTTCCCAAAATAGCATTTCTTTCTTATTTAGCCTACTTCCAACACCCTCTACCTAGGATTGATGATCTGTTGGACCAGTTGCAGCATGCCAAGTACTTCACTAAGCTGGATTTGAAATTAGGATGTCACCAGGTATGACTCAAAGATGAAGATACCTAGAAGGTTGCCTTTAAGAAAATGTAAGGTTTGTATGAGTGGTTGGTTATGACATTCAGTTTATGCAATGCACCGGCTACATTTATGAGACTAATGAATGATGTTGTATGCCTTTATCTAGATTCATTTTTTATTGTCTATTTGGATGATATACTAGTTTATAGTGCTACCTAGGAGGAGCACATCTCACATCTTATGCATGTGTTAGAGACCTTGAAGAAGCACCAAATGTTGGCCAATCTCAATAAATGTGAGTTTTCTTAGCAGTCTTTTGCATATATGGGGTATGTGATCGATGGAGGCGAGCTCAATATAGATCATGTCAAGATAGAGGCCATCATGAAATGGCCAGTTGCTACAAATCACACAAAAGTTAGGAGCTTTGTTGGGGAAACACATTACTTGTGGAAGTTCATAGCTTCATTTTCAGTAGTAGTTGCACCACTCCACATAATAACAGCAGGTAGTAAGAGTTTCTGGTGGGGGAAGAATCAACAGAAAGCCTTCGATGAGATCAAAATAAATATTATTCAAGCCCCATTGCTCACACTACAAAACTTGTAGAGTCCCTTTAGAAGTGGATACAAATGCAAGTGGGTATGTCATGGGAGCAGTCTTGAAGTAGGGAGGAAGGCCTCTCTGCTATCATTCTGAATTATTTCATGGGGAAGTCCTCAACCACCCTACCTACGACAAGGAGCTCTAGGCCTTGGTACAATCTGTCAAAAAGTGGAAGCACTATATGATGCAAAAGGAGACCATCATCCACACATATCATCGGCCGCTTTTGTATTTGAAGGCCTAGAGTAAGTTACATCAAACCAGACACTACAAGTGGATGGGATTCTTACAACAATTTCATCTAGTCATCAAGTATAGGAAGGGAAACATAAACAAGTTGGCAAACATGCTTTCAAGGCCACCCACATCCAAGATTACAACTTTCGAAACTCTGATGCACATGGAGCCTTTTACCTATGATGCATAAAGAGAGGAATACACAGAAGATGAGGACTTCAAGGAGGTGCTTAAGCAGTTATAGGGTCAAATTCATACAGAAGAAGGTGATGGCAAGGTTGACTATCATTTCCGGAATGGGTTACTCTACAAGCACGGCAATTTATGTGTCCCTAAAGTTAAATGGTTGCAACTTATCAGAGAGGCTCACACTTCCGATTTTGTAGGACATTTCGTTGTTAGGAAGATAATTGCTAACTTATAGAGACATGTGTACTAGCCTAGAATGTATGAAGATGTATCACAGTATATTAGAGGATGTATACTTAGTTGTACCAACAAGCCCACTAATAGGAATCAAGGGTTATACCATCCCTTACATGTACCCACTCGACCTTGGGAAATAATTTCCATAGATTTTGTGAGAGGTTTACCAACCACTAGGAAGGGACATGACTATCTATTTGCAGTAGTTGACATGTTCAGCAAGATGTGCATTCTCATGCCTTGTAAAAAGACCATCAAAGGACAAGAAGCAATGAACATGTTCTTTGAACAGGTCTAGTTACAATTTAAGATACCAAGGAGCATCTTCTTAGACATGGATACCAGATTTATCAATGCATTTTGGACTACATTGTGGGAGAATATGGACACTAAGTTGAAGAGATATACAACATTTCATCCACAGATAGATGGGTAGACAGAAGTAGTCAACGAGACTTTGGTGCATCTCTTGAAGGGTTACAGTCAGAAGCATCTAAAGATATGTGATGAAAATATGATCTACATATTGTTGACTTGTGATTTGTCACCTACTGCAAGAGCTCACAAAGAGTTGTGAATCTTATAACTTATTTTTAAAAAATTAAAAACTATAATAGGTGGGGTCCCCTAGGAGAAAACATTGAAATGATAAATTCCTTGTATGACATTCCCTTTCTCAGCATAATGGTCTGGTATTGGTTTACATTGTGGGCATCACTTCAAGATTAGTATCAAAATTCAATTATTATATAATTACTTTAGCTAAATGATTCTTGAATATTTATACCTTCATCATGAGGCATTGAAGAGATATATATATTGTGATCGTGGTTTTAAGTACTCATGCAAAATACTTGTTTGTATAGAAAGCATGTGGTTCTTGTACTTCAACTTGTTATGTTACAGTTTCAAAAGGCATCAAAGTTATGGTAAAGGTAACATTTGATAAGTTATAAAAGATAGCAAGCATATGGTTTCATGTAAATGGTTCACATGTATATAAGGTATATATTTATGGAAAATGCTAAGAGGAAATAGTTGACATTTTGCAAAAAGTTATATTATATCCTATGGTTGATTTCAATCAAAATTGTGGCCCAACGCGCATATAATATGAGGTTTTAACATTACGTAGTGGGTGTTTGATTTCATATGGTATTGTTTGGAGGTGGACGATGAATGGGTGGTGACTAGGTTTGCATGCCCTATGCTTTAATTTGCAAGAACTAGAGCATTTATGCTACCAAGCTCACATACCCTCTCATTGAAAGTTGTTAGGGTTACCTTTGTTGCATTTTAGTTTGTTGGTGAAGTGTTAGGAAGCTACCATGGTTGCATTCGGCTTGA
This sequence comes from Picea engelmannii, assembly GCA_009831015.1. Taxonomy (NCBI): domain Eukaryota; kingdom Viridiplantae; phylum Streptophyta; class Pinopsida; order Pinales; family Pinaceae; genus Picea; species Picea engelmannii. The sequence continues at coordinate 1,640,885 of ML776961.1, forward strand.
CCACCCTTGCTATTTGTTGTTTCCATTGTTTCAAAGCTCAAAGGACTAGTATAAATCCGCCTAAGACGAGGTAAGTACTCACACAACTCTTCAACATTTCCTTGCAAAAGAATTTGTTGATAAATGATAATTATGGCTCTATTTACTTGGTAGCAAGTGTGGTTGTTTTTCTTTCCCTGTCTCCTGTCCATAAATAATTTTTCGGTGAAATGAAGAGAGATGAGATAGTTGTTTAAGAATTTGTTGTTGTGGAAAAGAATTTATGGATTCAGAGTTTTCAGCGTATGTTATGGCTCTCCATCCTTCTTGTATGCTCACTATTGTCATTTGCTCATACTATCACTTTATGTTACTTATTAAATTTTCTGGAAGGGTTTTATTGTCAATTAGGTTGTAAAAAATCATGGGTCGAACCCGTGAGAGATGGTTGTTGGTATATACAGAATTTTGACTTGGGTTTTTTATGAATTTGTCGCAAGAGACTTACTTGGGTCGAGTATATTGTTTGCTTATGAAAGAAATGGGTTTTGAGCTTAGCATTAGTTTATCCCTTCCAAAAAGATGTCTATTGAGAATATGAGCTCATGTTCATATGCCATATTCCCTCTTGGAAATCTTGACATGGATAATTCAAAGTTATCATTCAGATATTGTTGCTTTTTACCTTTCTCTCATACTCAATTCATTCATTTTTTAAAAATAAACTTACAGTCAAAATCATGATTTGCAATGATTGTGAGAATATATCAACTCAAATGTAGCCCCGAGAGTTAGCTCAATTGGTCTAGAGCCAAACGTGATGTTTCATGTTTGTTGTTGGCAATGGGTTCGACTCTCTTGATTCCCCCAGGGCGAGGCCCCATAATCAAGGTCGACGGTTTACCCCGTTTACCATCCATGAAATGTGGGGAAGTACTCAGCGGGTTTCCCGTGCTTTCTTCCACACGAAAAATAAAAATAAAAAAATAAAATAAAATAATATATATATATATATATATATATATATATATATATATATCAACTCAAATGAAATGGTTTCTATTTTATGGTATTTGAATAGCATGCTGAAATTTGGTTATGACGTGAAATTGATGTTGCTATATGTGCATTTTTTTTAAGAAAAGAATAGAGGATTTAGCAATTAGAGTTTAAATAACATTGATGCAAACCCATTATGCATGGCCATTGTACGCATCTCATACTTCTTCAATAATGTGTGACATACTTGGATAACTCTGTATATTTTTGGGTTACTTTCATTTTGTGGCTACAAACTCTATTCATACACAGTTTTGAAAACTCTGGCTTGTCACATATTGTGATAATAGTAAATGATCAAAATTTGCAGTTAACGACAATTGTGGTTTGTGAGCATAATGATTGACATAAAAAATGATTTGGAAATTTTCTTGAAACAGTTACATGTTGATTGGTTGATATTATATTGTTTTTGTAATGGAACAGTGAACATGTTTAAAAGACATGTAGAGGAATGTTGACTGAGTTTAAATTTTAAACATGAACTTTCCCTTGTTACTTTCATTATATATCACTTTTCACAAAATCTACTCCCTTTATCACAATATATTTTCATTTGCATGCTTATTCATGTTCATATGTTTAAAAAGAATTGTGGACTATTCATAACAGAAAAGTTTTTAAGAAATATTCAAGAGGATTTAAAGTTCAAATTGTGGAAATTGGAAATGCAAAGATGGGTGTTTATTAAGTTTTGGATTTTCTTCCATTTCATACATTATTCATCTTCAATTTCTCCCTTTTATGCTTTAATTATCATGTTATATTCAGAGTTGTAATTAAATCATATTTAAAAAGTTTTTGTAATGGATGTTTATCATGATATGTCTTGTATTATACTCTAAAGAGTTTAAACTGATCAAAATCATAATAGTAATTAGATGAGCTTCTTTAGTAGAGGGAATAACAGAGCAGGTAACAGATGGAGAAGAGGCAAAATGTGAAATGTATTTTGGCAATAAGCGAGGCACAAGAGGATGAGATTTTCTATCCATTTTGATGTCGATTCAAATGAATTAAATCAACTGGTGCAAACTAGTTACTTGAAACTTGGTGGACAACCTCCTTTACCTCAACCCCCGGCTCCTCCTAGTGCACCATTATAGCCACACCATGGTATCATGGAATTTCTTGAACCTCATGTTTGACCCATGAATGATGGTTGGGATAACAATCCAGTGAATCCTCCCTCTGGTATCGCGCAATGGCTTGTAAAACCTCCTCTACCTCCTCACACAACAACATTTATTACATCAATTGCTTCCATAGCCCATTCTCCTCCCAAAGAGCATATACTACCTTCCCATGATGTTCAAATGGATAAAGTTAAGAAATCTATTACCTCCCCTAGCATCGAGGCATCCCAGTTGTCTTTAATACATTCAAAACAACAATCAGCAAAAGAAGAAAGTGCTAAAAAAGAAGTTGCCTTTAGTGACATGCCTCCGGAAATAGTTAAGTATGAATAGAAAAAGGCTTATTATGAATACTTTCTAAATCTTAGACCAAATGTCTCTAAAGACATAAAAGAAAGAGAAGAATATTTCAGGAAGAAATACTCTCATCTTTTTTAATTTGTATCATAACATTGTTTTATTCTGGACATTTGATACTTTATTTTGGGACAGACAGTAGGCATGTGATATTTATTTTCTAGAAACTTTAAATATCATACTATTTTGATATTTGGGAAGTACAAGTGTTCTTTGATATGGAATAGTTTGGATGGATGTCTTATCTTGATCTGGGTTTTTTTGTTGATATATGTATATATCTTCAAATTATTTTGGAGTTACAAGGAAATTTCTGGAAAATGAGGAAACAAGACCTAGTGGGACCCCACCTATTATTAAACATATTTTACCCTTATGATAAATAAGTTGTCCTCTCTTAAAAAAAAGTTAATTAATTTTTAACCAAAAAGGTAGTTGAACTACCTAACTACTTCGGGGAGATACAAAAGAAGGAGAGAAAGATAAAGGACATGAGAAAATAGAGAAGTGAAACTTTTGATAAGGTATGCCTGAATACTAAGTGATTTTTTCATTTTTTCATTCCATTCTGAATTTTCATTGGAGCTGAAATATCTTGTTGACGACAAGGTTATTCTAAAGGTGGCAAAGAAAAGAGTAGGAAGCATTGATTGGTGATATTCTCCAAGGTCATTTATTTTCTTGAATGTATGTTTGGTTTTAATTAGAAGTTTTGAAGTCATTCAGTGCTAATTAATGCTAGTTTTGCATAGTTCAAAACAACAATGCACATGTAACTTGGATTGATCCAACTTGGTTTTATGTCATGATCTTTTCTTTTGACATTATATGTCCATGTATGATTCATAATTACATCTTAGACTTCCAAGAAATACCCTGGTCCAGGTCCATGCATGGACTTGAAGAGATATTCTCAGTTGTAACTGAGAATTGATATTAATAAAAGAATTTGTTGATTTATTCTCACTTGCGAGATTGTTTAAATATTGTATTTTAGATTTGTCCTTTCTTTAATTCAACATTTTTTGCTTTTCCATCTATGTATATAGTTATTTTATTTTGCAAGTTCCTTCTATTATTTCACTTTGAATTGTATAAGTTAAGATAAAATCATGCAAAGGTAATCAAACAGTATGGGTTATTCTAGTTCGAAGAAGGTGCTAACACTACCTCTTTGATCACTTTGGAGATCTGGGGTTTTGGATTTAGATTAAATTCAAGATTATAAAAGGAAGCCTAAGTGAGATGAGGACACACACACAGAGTGAGATAGGAGACCTCATTGATTGGGTGAAGAATCACTTTCACCCAAGTGTGTAGGGGTAGGATACGAGGAAAGGAGCAAAGGGGAAACAAAGGAAATAATAGCCAAGTGTGTTAGGCTGGTTTATTTCTTGTTTTGTACTTTCCTCAAGTGGGCCATTATCCCAGGATGAAATCCCATATTTTATATTAATAAAATCAACAAGGAATTGGTTCTCCCTTAGGGGTTTTTCTAGGGGTATTTTACCCATAAATCACTTGTGCACATTGTGTTTGGTTTCCTTATTGTGCTTCCACTGATTTATTTATGTAGATTGTTAAAACTCAATGGTGATTTTCTTCAGTAAATTTTCTTAATAAGTTTGTTACAACAAGGATTTTCTAGGAAATAATTTTCGGGTGCTAGAAATTCAACATGGTATCAGAACATTGTCTCTGAGAGGGAGCCAATCTCAAGCTAAACAAAAACAGATCTATTAGATATGAGTGACCAGGAGATAGATCTAGTTCAGATCTATAGTTACAGTAGTATATCTATTGGATCAGGAGTTTCGCAGTGGGTGTTTGAAGAACAAGCACAAATCCACCATCTCTTCCAGGATATCTTAGCATATATATAAACTAGCAGTCTAAAATCAAAGGTCATATTTTAGGGAAATGGTCATATTGCAGTCGGATCGGGCTGTCGCAGATAACGCAAGTATTCTGGTATAGGTCGCGTAGACAGCATGGGTATTATGTTACAGGTTGTGTGGCAATAGTGCAGGTATCAACATGCAGGTCATGTTGTAATAGCGAGGGTATCAACATACAAGTCACGCAAAACAATGTGTGTATCAGCATACAGGTTTTGCGGTACAATGCATATTGCATCATACAAGTCACAACAATAGTGTAGGTTATCAAGGGAAGAGGTCGTATAGGTTAGTACAGAGGTCGTTTCAATAGTATGGCAGACAATAGGAAGTTCCAACCACAAAAATTTTATGTTGAGTGCCTTCCTGAGCAATGGCGGGACTTAGGGAAGCCAATAAGGAGATCTTGAATAGGTGAACAAAGAATTTCACCTATAGATATAAGCCACATAGGAAAACAAAGTTGGGTGAGGTTCCCATCTGGAGTGACAAGGGAAAATGGGATTCTAGAGTTGGTTCATAGTGATGTGCTTGGCCTTGTTTCGATGCCTTCACTTGGTGGATCCATGTATTATATCTCCTTCATAGATGATTTTTCTAGGAAGACATGGATATATTTCCTAAGGGAGAAATCAGATGTTTTCGATAAATTATAAGAGTTTAAATCTCTTGTAGAAAACCAGATAGATAAGAAGATTAAGGTGTTGAGAACTAACAACAGTCGTGAATTCAGTGAAAAATAAATTGATCATTTTTACAAGCAATGTGGCATAGCATGCCAAAATACCACACCATATACCCCACAGCAAAACGGATTTGTTGAGAGAATGAACATAACATTGATGGACAAGGCAAGGATCATTCTGAGTGGTGTTAAGATCGCACATGAATTATGGGCAAAGGCAGTCGACACTGCAATATATCTATTGAACATGTCTCATTCGTCGGTGTTAGTCGACACGACTCCGCATGAAGTATGGTCGGGTAAGAATCATTTGGTTTCACATCTTAAGGTATTTGGCTCTGATGCATTTGTGCATGTTCCAAAGGAAAAGAGAAGCAAGATGGACAAGAAGGCAATCAAGTGTATTTTCATTGAATACAAAGAAGGAATGAAAGGATATAAGCTCTGTGATCCTGCGTCAAGGAAAACGGTGTACATTCAAGATTTGGTATTTAAAGAAGTTGATGGTAAGTCTGAGCCTGAAGAAATTTTTCAGACCGAGAATAATCTAGAGAAGGTGCAGTTTGAATTGAGGAACGAAGAAGATGATTCAAATGAGTCGACTGAATCAGAAGGAGAGGTGGAGAAACCGACCTCGGTTTTAAGGAGGTCAGAACGAGTAAGAAAACCATTCGAAAGGTATATTCCATCCAAATTTTGTTCCACATTTATGTTAAATTCCATCTACGATGAGCCCAAGTCGGTCGGGGAGGCAGTTGACTCGTCAGAGAGAAAACTATGGAAGGATGTCATGGTTGAAGAGATGGATTCCTTGCACAAGAATGAGAAATGGAACTTAGTCAAATTACCTAGTAGAAGAAATATCGTCGGTAGCAAATGGGTATTCAAGAAGAAGATGAACGCAGTAGGTCAAGTCGAGAAATTCAAATCTCAACTTGTAGCGAAATGATATTCCCAAGTCGAAGGAGTCAACTTCGGTGAGATTTTTTCCCCTATCGAAAAATTAACTTCCATTAGAGTACTAATGTCTATGGCTACAACGTTTGATCTAGAAATATAACAAATGGATGTAAAGACAATGTTCTTGCACAGGGATCTGGAAGAGGAAATCTACATGAAACAGCCTAAAGGATTTGTTGTAAAGGAAAAGAAAGATTTGGTGTGCAAACTGAAAAGAGCCCTCCATGGTCTAAAGAAATCACCAAGGATGTGGTACCAAAAGTTCGACAACTACATCCGTAGTTTGGGGTTTGTGAAAAGAAAAGTTGATCACTGCATATACTCCAAAAAAGAAGGCAGGTGTTTCATATATGTAGCATTATATGTCGACGAAATGTTGTTGATTGGAAACAACATGAACACAATAAAGGAGGTGAAGAAGAAACTATCCTCCAAGTTCAACATGAAGGATATCAGTGCAACAAACTTCATTCTTGGAATGGAGATCAAGACAGGTCAAGTAGCTAGAAAGATCTGATTGAACCAGACGAAGTATATTGAAACAGTTTTGAAATGTTTCAACATGCAGGATTGCAAATCTATGAAGGTCCCAATTCATGTGGGAGTAAGGCTAATTTTTTAACAATGTCCAAGGACACAGGAGGAAATAAAGGACATGGCATGTGTTCCCTATTAAAGTGTTGTTGGTAGTATAATGTATGTGATGGTCTGCACTCGACCATGCATTGCTCATGCAGTGGGAGTGTTGATTAGATACATGTCGACACCTACGAAGGAGAACTAGATAGATGTCAAGAGAGTATTCAAGTATTTGTGTGGCACAAAAGAATATGTTATATGCTACCAAGGAAAACCTGGAGGTGTCAGTGAATTAAATGTACATGGATTTGTCGACGTCGACTGGGTTGGAGATTTGGATCGATGGAGGTCAACCAATGGATATGTGTTCAAAATGTTCGGTGGAGAAATTAGTTGGATGAGTAAGCGACATGAAGTCATAACCCTATCAACAATAGAATTTGAATACATGGAAACCACTCATGGAATAAAAGAAGGAGTATGGCTACAAAGGTTGTGTTCAGGAATCGGGTTTGAGCAGAGAGCTATGAAGATAATTTGCGACAGTCAAAGCGCAATATTTCTGGCAAAGCACCATGCTTATCATTCTGAGACTAAGAACATTGATGTACAATACCATTTCGAGAGAGATATGGTGGAAAGAAACAAGGTGATGTTGGATAAAGTAGACACATTGAAAAACACAACAGACTCTTTGACCAAGTCTATGAGTGATGTGAAGTTCTCCTGGTGCAGAGAGGAAATGGGCATTGCTACCTTGGGTTTGTGAATGAGAGTTCATAGGTCTCCCAGTTTCAGCAAAGAAAACAACAAGTCGGAGAATGTTGGGTTGTTATATTCTTTACAGTGAAAGTATCATCAAGGTGGATTGACTGACAGTCAAAGTCGAAGGTCGAGGTGGTTCGACCAGGTAAAGACGAAGTCGAAGACATTGACAACAAGTTGAAGGTCGAGGTGGCTCGACCAGGTAAAGTTGAAGTCGAAGAGGTCAACTGACAAGAGGTCAATAAGCGGGCATGTGGCAAGTGACTAAAGATCAATTGACGTTTGACTGGTAGTCAAATGAGAATCTAACTTGGTAGTCAATTGTAACAGAAACCTAAGATTCACGGGATTTGTAGTCAATGATTTGTGTGAATATATAATTTTTTTGGGTGCCTTTTCTTTATGTTTTTTCCTATTGTAAATCCTATACAGAAGGTGTGTTGTAATGTTGTAAAATCTAATCTTGAATCAATAATTGTAGAGGTTGTTGGTCATGCAGATGTAAGTTGAATTGGCTATAGGGTTGTTCTTGTGTAAATAAAGAAGGTATCATGTTGATTGTGTCTTAGGTGTGGACCAAGGTTAGACATGTAACCTTTTATTCTGAATGAATAGACAACAAGAGAACGGAATTCTCAAGGAATGTTGGTTTTCCTGGTTTGCATTTTCAGGGTAAAATATTTGTGTATTGTGTGTTTGTTGTGTCATTTATTTTCTTGTTTAAATCTTTCTTCCTCTCTTCTACTAGGTTTAGCGTGGAAGTGTTCCTCATTTCATAACATCATAGATCCATGTGGAGCTTGGTGATGATTTTGAGTATGCAGTAAAGGGAGAGGGGACAATCTTGTTCCAGCTTGAGTTAGGAGGTTCATTGGAAGCCCAGGATGTGCTTTATGAACCAAAACTGAAGAAGAACTTTCTTTTAGATTAAGTTTTGGATGACAAGGGTTTTATTGTGACTTTTCAAAGAGGGAAAGCACTCATATGTCTAGAGGGAGATAGACCTAACACAACAGTGAGAATTGGTGTTAGATAGCGAAGGTTATACAGGTTGCAGGGCCAGCCTGTAAGAGGATCCAAGGGGATATTGGATCATGGATCGATGTCAGTGACATAGGATGAGGAGTAGGAGGCTCTGAAGGGTGAAAAAACAAATGATGATTAGAGTTCATAGACTTCCAGTACAGGGAGTAAACCTTCAGATGGGAAGAGGGAGTTAGCCCCTTCCAGTTATGTCAGTAGACCGAGTTGGTACGAGATGACATTGATGGATGCTCAGTAGCATGCGGCTCTTAGGAGAACATTGAGGGAGAGTGGGCCTTCGATGAAGTTCCAAACTTTGTGGCATTGACATTTTTTCAAAGTTTCCAACATTTCCAAAGTGATCAAAGGTAATCCACAACAAATCTTGCAAAGGTAATCAAACAGTATGGGTTATTCTAGTTCGAAGAAGATGCTAACACTACCCCTTGGCATGTGTATTCTCCTTTGAATATAAATCCAACAACCAATCCTCTTCCAAAATTCAAGGATCATTTACCCAAATTCTTTAGCAATGGAACTATGTTTGTCAATGAACATCTAGTTGCATTTTCTAATGTTTGTCATAATAGAGGGGAAAATGATAATGATACATGTATGAGATTATTTCTAAACTCCTTGGAAGGAAAGGTTGTTGCAAATTTATATGAATTACCTCCTAAAGTCTTCTTGAATTGGGTTGATTTATCTTATTGGTTTAAATCCACTTATGGATGGCCCCAAAGTCTAGTAGATTTGTTGAGAGATTACAACAATCTTGTTTATAATAAAGTTGAAACAATCAACTCTTTTAATTTATGTTTCACTAAATTGTATAATCAAATTCCTAAGATTATCCAACATCACAATGAAGTTGCTTTGATGCATTATTACAACACATTATCATCTTCTTATCGTCATATAGTAGAGGAGAAAAATGCCAACAGTCTAGGATCAGCTGATCTGGATTTTATGAGCAGAATGAAATGAATACAGATTATTAAAAGTTGTTTAACACTGAATAACAGAGATATAGAAAAACTGGTTTTCTATTCAATAAGAAAATAAGTTGAAATTGTAAAATGCAGTGGAAAATAAGCTTGTTGGAATGTTGGCGACTTATCTCTGAGAAGAGATGTGACGGTTGCACTCATTCGCAAGAAGATGATTACAATGAAGCTCTAAAGACCTTTTTGCAATAAATAGGATTGTCAAAAACCCTGGACATCCAAAAACCTAACCCTAGTAGATGAAGCGCCAAAAGTCATGTGGGCCCCGTTTGGGTAAGTTAGTACATCAACTTCTCGGGGTTGTAACGTTTGCATACGATCTTCGTTTTAGGCGCATGATAGCCCGTTGGAAAGGAATCATCGAGGAGATTCATTTTGGGGGGTAAATCCAAGCCTTTGCCTATCTTTGAGAAGCTCAATCCCTAAAAACCTTCATTTAGGCCCTCAAAATGGCCCCGAAAGTTAAAAACTGCTAAAAATAGTAAATTGCCAAAATTGCAAGAAAACTATTTTGAGAAAGTTGGAAAAGGTGGGTGGCCACTGATATACACGTAGATCAATCCTCCCTCCTTAGGAAGAAATGGTATCCATTGCATTGAGATTCCCCATTAGATGAGGAAATTTTTGTTGAATTTGGCCCTGGGTGAGCCACTTGCCTTGGTGCAGGAGTTGCCCTGTTTGACGACTCAATAAAGTTGGATCCTTTGTTTTTGAGTGCCCTTGATATCTGTGTCCACAATATGATCATTGGATGCATCTTGCATGCAGTCAGGGTTGAGATCTATTGGTGTCAACTGCTTTGTTATCTCTGAGGTGTCCAATAATGGTGGGAAATATGGTCGAAGGAGAGCCATGTTGAAGACTGGGTGTAGGCCAACGAAATGGGGAATGTTGAGCTCAAAAGAATTATCACCCACAGCCTTGGTGATGGTGTACGGCCCATAACGGAGTGGGTGAAGCTTCTGATGGGGCCATGTAAGGCGTTCTTTCAACAAGTGCGACCAAACTTTGTCTCCCACCTGAAACTTATGTGGCACCCGATGTTGATCATGGCGTTGCTTGTACTTGGAATTAGAATTTTGTAGAATATCATGAACCTTTTAGCGGATGTACTAGATCCTCTCAATGAACCGGGTGGCTTTGTCAGCTTCTGGTGGAGTAGGGGACGTGTCGGTCGAGGTGGTCACCAGGGGTAGGGCGACATCCATGGGGCCCAATGGTTGGAATCCCAACCCCACCTGAAGGGGTTGTGGCCAGTTGAGCTATGCAGGGCTCGGTTGTAGCTATGTTGGACATAGGGAAGACTATCATCCCATGTGCACTGGTGTTTTGAATTGTACATGCACAGGATATGTACGAACATCCAATTGATGACCTCAGTTTGGCCATCTGTCTGGGGGTGGAAGGTAGTGGATTTGGTGAGCTTGGTATCCAGCAGTGACCAGAGGATCGAACAGAATGTGATGAGGAACCAACTGTCACAGTCTAAGATAATGGTTTGTGGGATCCCAAAATGTACCCATACTCATTCAAAGAAGAGCTTGGCAATGGCTTATGCTGTGATGTTCTTCTTGCAGGCGGCTAGAATGGCCATCTTGGAAAAGCGATCAACAACCACAAAAACATAGTCATTTCCCCTCTTGGTGGATTGGAGGCTCGACATGTAGTCGATTGAGATGGATTCCCACAACCTGTCAGGAGTAGGAAAAGGGGTGTACAAGCCCTGTTTCTTAGTGGTCAATTTGTCAATAGCACAGGTGGTGCAGGACTTGATATACTTGCCGACATCCTGTCAAAGTTTCGACTAGTAGAAATGTTTCTGCAGCACTGCCACTGTCTTTTCGACGCTAAAGTGTCCTACCACCCGACTGTAGTGAGCTTCCCAAATCAGCTTCGTGCGCTCGCTTGATGGAATGCATAGATGTCCCAGATGGCACAACAACCCATCTTGAAGATGGAAATTAGCGACCACTGAGTTGGCGCCCAACATTTGGTAGGTGGTGGAGAAGTCGGGGTCTTTCTCGTAGAGGTGGGGCCATCCAGAGGTCTCATGGCCACAAGAGTCTAGCATCGTTCTCAGTGTTGCAACTGAAGGTTGGTTGAGATAATCAGCAACTTGTTTGGTACTTCCTATTTTATACTTGATGTTGAGGTGGAACTATTGTAAGTATGTCGACCACTTCTGATGGAGTTCATTCTGCAATTTTCCTTGGGTCTGCATGAACTATTGTGGCTTGTGATCAGTGTGGATGATTGTCTCATTCCCAATAATGTAATGTCCCCACTAGTGGCAGGCTTGCACAATGGATTACATTTCTTTGTCGTAAGTAGGGTACTTATGGACAGCATCTCATAGTGTCTCACTATGATATGCCATGGGGTGGTCTTGTTGAGTGAGAACGGCGCCCATAGAATAGTCTGAAGCATTTGTCTCGATATCAAAGGGATGTTGCAGGTCCGATAATGAAAGTACTGGGGATGAGCACAAACGATTATTCAATTCATCGAAGGCTTGTTGTTGGGATAGGCCCCACACAAATTTTTCCTTGTCGCCACCCCTGGTTACTTGGTTGAGAGCCCATTCGATATGAGAGAATCCCAACATGAACCTGCGATAGAAATTGGCGAGGCCCAAGAATATTTGAAGTTCAGTGAGTGTGGTTTGGGCTGGCCAGTCACAGATGACCTGGATCTTAGTTGGATCCACATGCACACCATGCTGATCAACGATGTAGCCTAAGTAATGGACCTTGTCCATGCCAAAGGAGCATTTTTCCAAGTTTTCATATAGTTTGTGATGTCGCAAGGTGTGCAGAACCTGTTGAATATGCTGCAAGTATTCCGCCCAAGTCTTGTTGTAGATGAGGATGTCATCCAGATACACCACTAAAAAATTATTGGTGAAAGGTCATAGGATATCTTCCATCATCCTCATAAAATTTGTTGGAGAATTTGTCAAACCAAAGGGCATGACCAGCCATTCAAAAAGACCTTCTTTTGACATGGAGGCGGTCTTCCATACATCTGTTTGTTCTATTGGAACCTAGTGGTAGCCAGACTTCAGATCAATCTTACTAAATTATTTGGCCCCCATGAGTTGATCAAAGAGGTCATCAATTCAGGGAATCGGGTATCGGTTTCAGATTGTGATTTTATTCAGGGCCCGATAATCAATGAAGAGTCATCAAGTCTAGTCTTTCTTCTGCACCAGCATGATTGGGCTCCCACGAGGCGATGAGTTGGGATGTATGTACCCCTTATGGAGAAGTTCTTGGATCTGCCTCTTGATCTCCTCATTTTCTAATAGAGAGTGGTGGTAGACTGGCCCATTGGGTAGCGGTGCGCCTAGGATTAGATCGATGGGATGCTTGACCTGGCAGTGCAGAGGTACCCCGATAGGAGAGGAGAAGATATATGAGTATTCTTCCATGACCTTATCCACTTTCTTCTATTGTGTGGAGAGATCGGTTTTGGAGGCCCTGGATGTGGTTTCGATCTTTCGCTCACTCTGAGAGCAAATCACGAAAAAGACAAATTTCTCGGTTTGAGAGATGACCTTATTGCATTGCTTGGTAGAGATCAAGGAAATAGAACTAGGAGGGACTGCCTTAGGTATCCTGTACAATTTCCTTTTTAAAGTAATAATAACACTACAAGGCCTAGACTCATATACAGCATGACGTTTCCATAAATAAGGTTGGCCCAAAATAAAATTACAAACTTCGATAGGAGCAACATCACACAATACCTCGTCTTTGAAGGGCTTGATGTCGTACGACAGTCGGCACTATTGGCTGATGCAGAGATCGCTTCCTTGGAGGAGAAATCCAATGGTGTAGGGTTGTGGGTGCGGAGCTGTCGGCAGGGCCAGTCGCTTGACAACCTCTACTGAGATGAGGTTATTCTGGCTACCTCTATCAATGATGAAGTGAAGTGGGGTACCTTTTAGCCACATCTGTGAATGGAAGAGGCACTTGCCTTCTTTTGGCTCAACTGGTTCACCGGGTTGGAGCTTGGTGGTAGCAATGGTGGAACTAGGTTCTACATCAATGATCTGTATTCCCCTTTCTGGTTCTAACTCAGAGTCAGAACCCGCATATGATTTAGAGGCTTTCACTTCGGCCACCAACGACTGCTTTGAGCGGCAGTCAACAATGTTATTCCAAGTGATCTTATGTAAGTCGCACCACTTCCTAGTATCTTTCTTTGTCTTTCTGGTGTCCTTCTTTGCTTGCGGCTTGGATTGGTTGTCCTAATACTGTCCATATTTGCTCTGTCCTTTGTTCTGTGGTTTGGGGCTGCCCCTTCCTGGCTTTTGTTGTGAGGAGTTCCCAGGCCCAAATTGCCACGTCTTTTGTTTGAGCTTCTGCTCGATTTTGACGGCATATCGGTAGGTCGCGCCAAAGGACGAGATGTCTAGAAATTCCATTTCAGTCTGGATGTATCTATGCATAGCACCACGATACTTGAGCACCAGATGTAACTCTGAATATTTGATACCCAGCTTGGTGCGCAAGGTATGGAAGATATTTGTGAACTCCAGCACTGCTCAGTCTCTTTCCTGTCACGGTGTGGTCCACTTGGTATACAAGTTGTCATAACTTTTGACAGGGTAGTATTGTTCCTTAATAGCATCCCTGAAGGATTCTCAGGTGGCCGCAACTATAAATAATGAGGGTTCCTCTGTTTCCTTTTGCTCACAGAAATTTTCCCACCAATCTTTGACATGGGGAATGGATTTGAGAAGTGCAAAAGTAATCTTTTCTCTATTCGGAAAGTTATGGATAGAAAAATACCCTTCTAGTAGATTCAACCACTTGTCTACAACATATGTGTCTATATGAACTTCAAATATAGGAATATTGAAGTTGATTTGTACCTTGAAGGGGGCAGCGCCTCCACTCAAGGAAGATGCATCGCTTGTCGGTAGCCGTCGAAGGATTTGCGCGAAACTATCCATCATCTTGTTCCTCTGTTGCGTGAGGGATTCCTCAAGAAACATTTTGAAAGGATATATTGTCCCATCATATTTATTTTCTCCTTCCATGTGAGGTCACTTGGGCGTGCGAGAGATTTTTTCCTCAAGAGAAACAAGCTCGAGACCCAATTCTTTGTACCATGACCTCGTTGGGGACATGCATTAAGACGACAAGGAGAAGACCGCTCTGATACCACTGATCCGGATTTATTGAGAAGAACGAAATGAATTTAGATTATTAAAATGTTCTTAACACAGAATAACAGAGATACGGTAAAATTGGTTTTCTATTCACTAAGCAAATAAGCTAAAACTATAAAATGCAATGGAAAACAAGCTCGTTGGAATGGTGGTGGCTTATCTCTGAGAAGAGATGCAACGAATGTGCTCATTCACAAGAAGATGATTACAATGAGGCTCTGAATGCCTTTTTACAATAAAAAGTAATGTTGAAAACCCTAGACATCCAAAAACGTAACCCTAGGAGATGAAGCACCAAAAGTCATGTGGGCCTCGTTTGGGTAAGTTAGTACATCAACTTCCCGGGGTCGTAACTTTTGCATACGATCTTCGTTTTAGGCGCACAATATCCCGTTGGAAAGGTATCCTCGAGGAGATTCATTTTGGGGGCTCAATCGAAGCCTTTTTCTATAATTGAGATGCTTGATTCCAAAAAAAATTCATTTAGGCCCTCAAAATGGCCCTGGAAGTTAAAAACTGCTAAAAATAGTAAATTGTCAAAATTGCCAAAAAATTGTTTTGAGGGAGTTGGAAAAGGTGGGTGGCCACCAATATCCACCTAGATCATTAGGACTACGAATTTGTTTGGAATTTGAAGAACAGTTGACAAGAGCAGGCTCCCTGTTAAAGATTATGTTAAGCAAACCGATATGTCAACTATATTGCAGCTTGTACAAGACATGGGCAATGGGATGATTGCTTTTGAGAGAAATAACATTGTGTCTACCTCTGCAGAAACCTCCACAAAAGATGCCTTGAGAAATCAACCTCGAATTTTTCAACCTATATCAATACTCTCAAAGGCATGGTGTAATTTCTGTGAGGAAAATCATGATGAGAACACTTGTGAAATTAGAAAGAATGCAAGGGAACGATTTTTTGGCAAAAGATATGATACTACGATTGTTGATTTAGATTGGCATCCCAAAGAGGAATTAATGGTGATTGATACTCAAAATAAATCTTATCAGAACAAGAACAAAGGTGGTCATCCCAAAACCACGTTTTCCCCAAGTACATCCTCTGATTAAATTGATCCTCTTCATAAAAATATAAGATTTTGAAGCAATTGGCTAACATTAATGCATATGCCTCTTTATTAGATATGGTAATTGTTCCTGAACAACAAAAGCATCTGAAAGATTTTATGGAAGGCAATACTTCTACTGTTGTGAGTTTAATGGAAGAACAAGACAAAGAAGAATTGTATGTAAGTAATTTAGGTGTATATAATCCTAGGAACTATGTAAAATTCCTCATGTTTATGTTTCAATAAAGATCATGGTTAAAATCACACATTGTTTTCTGATTGATGGGGGATCTGGTCCCAATGTTATGTCTAAAATCATTATGGAATAATTAGGTCTTTCATGCACCAATGAAAATTCAAAAAATGTGTTATCATATAATAGTCAACAACATGCGACAATTGGTGAAATTAAAGACGTAACTTTGGTGTTGTGTGCACATCTTAAAATCAGGACCACCTGCAATACACAAGTCATTGATATGCCAATAAGCAACTACTCTATTATTTTAGGAAGAGACTGGCAAGCTTTAACTGGTGGATACATATCATTGGATGGAACACACACATCCCTCCATAAAAATGGTAAAAACATCATTGTTCTTTGTGAAGGACGAACCTCACCATATATTGAAAGAGTGCCTTAGCCACATGTATATTTTATTGAAGAAGATATTGGTGTATATTCTTTATTTTTAGAAAAATATGGTAATTTTTTTTCACAACCTCCAGATCTTGAAGATGATATGTGGCATATGTGTTTTGATAGTGCATGTTCTAGTGAAGGAAATGGAGTTGGTATAGTACTTTACTCACCTATAGGAAAAAATGATATTTTTTCTTACATATTAAAGTTTGCATGTACTAATAATGTGACAAAATTTTAAGCCTCGGTGCTTGGAATAGAAAATGATTTTAATCTAGGTTGTTATCATCTTTTCGTATTTGGCTATTCAGACCTTATCATCAATTTGGTTAAAAGAATTTATACCCCATCCAATAACCTTTTAAAAACATATACACACGTGGTTTGGGAGTTGATTTCTAATCTTTTGTCTTTCAGTATTACTCGTATAAGAAGAGATATAGATTCAATGGCAGATAGGTTAGTTGTTTTTGCAGCCAACCCTACAAGGGAATTGCTCCCTAAAAGGTCGGATTGTACCTTTATGTCTTTATATCATCCTCATTTTCCAGACAACATTGAATCCTGAAAAGTTTTCTCTGATGATGAAAGCATATGTTCCTTCTTGCAAAATGAGCCCTTGAAAAAGAAAGAGATCGTATTGTTATTGTTTGTAGCATTGGACATGTACTTCCACATCGATTTTGTGTCTAACATGTGGAATTCATCCTTAATACCTCTCAAAACTTAGGAGATTCACTTTAATAAAGTGATTATTAAAGTGAATGTACTTTTGTAATTAATGGAGTTTAATTTAAGTCAAATGCTTAAGTAATTGTCATTAGTCAGTTAAATTAAATCATATCCATTAGATCATGAAGTGAAGGTGATATCTAATCTCAACATTTGATCACTTTGGAGATCTAGGGTTTTGGATTTAGGGTAAACTCAAGATTATAAAAGGAAGCCTAAGTGAGAGGACACACACAAAGAGTGAGATAGGAGACCTCATAGATTAGGTGAAGAAGGACTTTCACCCAAGTGTGCAGGGGCAGGGTCTGAGGAAAGCAACAAAGGGGAAACAAAGGAAATAACATCTAGGTGTGTTAGGCTAGGATATTTGTTGTTTTGTATTTTCCTTAGGTGGGCCATTATCCCATGATGGGAGCCCATATTTTATATTAATAAAATAAACAAGGCACTGGTTTTACCCACGTTTTCCCTCGGGGGTTTTTCCAGGGGTATTTTACCCAGAAATTACACGTGCACATTGTGTTTGGTTTCTTTATTGTGATTCCACTGATTTGTTTATGTAGATCGTTAAAATTTTGTGGTGTTTTTATTCAGTAAATTTGCTTAATAAGTTTGTTACAACAAGGATTTGCTAATAAATAATTGTCGAGCACTGGGTGCCAGAAATTCAACATGGTATCAGAGCATTATCTCTAAGAGGGAGCCAATCTCAGGCCGCACAACGACAAATCTATTAGATCTGAGTGACTAGGAGATATGTCTAGTTCAGATCTAGGGTTATAGTAGTAGATCTATTGGATTGGGAGTGTTGTGGTGGGTTTTTGAAGGAACAAGCACAAATCCACCATCTTTTGCAGTAGATCTGTAGGATATCTTAGCAGATCTATAAACTAGCAGTCTGAAATCAAAGGACATATTTTAAAAAACCAATCGTACTATAGTTGAATCGATTTGTTGTAGACAGCATATGTATTCTGGTATAGGTCATGCAGATAGAGGAGGTACTATGTTTCAAGTCACATGGTAATAATGCGGGTATCAACATACATGTAGTGTTGTAATAGCATGGGTATCAGCATACAGTTCACGTGAAACAATGTGAGTATCAGCATACAAGTCGTCTGGTACAACACATATTGCATCACACAAGTCACGCCAATAGCGCAAGTCAACACGAGCATAGGTCATATAGGTCAATACAGGGGCAGTTTCAGTAGTCGGGCAGACAATAACAAGTTTGAGCAGCAGAAAATTTCTATTGAGTGTTTTCTTAAGCAATGGCAGGATGTCGGGCAGCGAGTAAGGAGATATCGGATAGGTGAAGAAGGACTTTCACCTAGAGATCTAAGCCACATAAGAGCACATAGGAGCAAAGAAGGACTTTTGATCATGTTCCTTAGTCATCTACTTTGGAACAAAGATGAACTTTTTCTCAAGTGCTTAAGCCATTAAGGATTGTGACTGAAGGGGATATCGGATGGGTGAAGGACTTTCATCCAGAGATCATGGGATGACATAACTATTGGATTTAGTGACTCATAGATAGAGCAAAGAAGGAATTTTTCTCAAGGAAAACTTAGCAGGGGGTGAAGAAGGACTTTCACCTAGAGATATATTCAGTCCAAAGGAGAAGAGAAGTTGGCAGGGTAGAAACAAACATATCTAGTAACAAGGATAGATCTAGGCAGGTCTAAGCAGCAGATTTGTGTCGCATAAGCCATAAGAGTAGCCAGAGTAGCGCTATGAGCAGTAGACAGATTGGTAGCAAGGATAGATATGTGCATCAAAGTAGTTGCAGGTACATGATCATACATCAACAACAAAGGTTCTAGGTTGCAGGAGATGGTTGTTTCTCAGTGGACAGAAAATGTGACAGAAGCACAGGAGCTATTTAGCAGTGTAACGAAGGACTCGGTGATCCATGTGGAGCTTGGTGATGATGCCAAGTATGCATTAAAGGGAGAGGGTATAATATTTTTCTACCTTGATTCAGGAGATTTGTTGGAAGCCCAAGATGTGCTTTATGTACCAAAATTGAAGAAGAAGTTGCTATATGTTTCTATTTTGGAGGACAGGGGTTTTGTTGTGACTTTTAGGAGAGGGAAAGCGCTCATATGTCCAGAGGGAAATATCCCAATACAATAGTGAGCAATGGTGTCAGATAGGGAAGGTTATAAAGGTGGCAAGCCAGCCTATAAAATGATCCAAGGGGATCTTGAATCATGGATCGATGTCAATGACAGAGGACGAGGAGTAGGAGGCTCTGAACGGTGAACAACCAAAAAATGAACAGAGTTCAAAGACTTCTAGTATGAGGAGTAAACCTTCAGATGTGAAGAGGAATGTAGACCCTTCCAGTTCTGTCAGGAGACCAAGTTGGTATGAGATGGCATTGATGGATGCTCAGGATAAGAAAGCTCCTAGGAACACATTGAGGGAGAGCAAACCTTCGATGGAGTTTCCAAACTCTGTGGCATTGATATGAAGCATCATCTATCCTGTGACTTCTAGTATTCAAGGAGTAGCTCACCAACAGGGTTGGAGGGATTCCAATGAGCAGGATGATGTGTGTGACATTTTGTCAGGATCAGAGGGAAAACTAGTTCCAGGTGCCTCTTCGATAAGCACCTTCCTCACTAAGAGGGAGTGATGATGTTTGTAGCATCAGACAGGTACTTCCACATCAATTTTGTGTCCAACATGTGGAATTCATCCTTAATACCTCTCAAAACTTAGGAGATTCACTTTAATAAAGTGATTATTAAAGTAAATTTACTTTTGTAATTAATGGAGTTTAATTTAAGACAAATGCCTAAGTATTTGGCAATCATGAGTTAAATTAAATCCTAGCCATTAGATCATAAAGTGAAGGTGAGATCTAATCTCAAACTTTGATCACTTTGGAGATCTAGGGTTTTGGATTTGGGGTGAACTCAATATTATAAAAGGTAGCCTAAGTGAGATTAGGAGACAAACACAGAGTGAGGTAAGAGATCTCATTGATTAGGCGAAGAAGAAATTTCATCCAAGTGTGCAAGGTCAGGGTCCGAGGAAACCAGAATAGAGGCAACAAAGGAAATAACAGCCAAGTGTGTAAGGCTAGGTTATTTATTGTTTTTCATTTTCCTCAGGTGGGCCATTATCCAAGGATGAGAGACCAAATTTTATATTAATAAAAACAACAAGGAATTGGTTTTCCCTTAGGGGTATTTTACCTAGAAATTACGTGTGCACGTTGTGTTTGGTTTCGTTATTGTGCTTCTGATGATTTATTTATGTAGATCATTAAAACTCGGTTGTGCTTTTATTCAATAAATTTGCTTATTAAGTTTGTTACAATAAGGATTTGTGAGGAAATAATTTGTCGAGTGTTGGTTGCCATAAATTTAACACATATCCTTGCAAGATAACAAATTCCACAAGGGATTGATCTAGGTGGATCTCGATGGCCATCCACCTTTTCCACTGAATCAATCTTCTCGAGCCTGTGGTTTTGATAAACCATGATATTCACCCATTATATGGGAAATATAATGTAATGCCATCTCCATTTGTTAATTACAGACATCATATAATGATTGCCTAGTGGTCGTATGTACATGCCTACAAGATAGTGTTAATGTACAGTATCCCATTATAACTCCATAGTTAAGCATGCTCGAGCTAGAGTAGTATTGGGATGGGTGACAACTCGGTAAGTCCTAGTGTTTTACATGCCCATTGAATTTTGTAAACTTGGACCAATTTATCCCACATGCATCATGGGAATTATTCACTTCTCATCCTCTCAAATATAATTGAAGTGAAGGACGTCCTTTAAGCATGCAATGGATTGTGATGTAAATCTTGTTGTGAATGAAGCGTAGCCAACATCTCTTTTTTTTCAGAGATAAGCTACCCCATTCTAGCCAGTTTGTGTTCTATAGTGTTTTTCTATTTTATTCATTAATAGAAGTTGGGTTTCACTGTATTTTTTTTCTCTCTACATTATTTGTGTTTATATCTCATTTTGTTTTCAGCATAATCAAGATCAGTGGTATCAGAGCAGTCTGCTCCTTGTCATTTCTCATAGTGTGTCCCCAATGAGGTCAATGTATAGAGAGTTGGGTCTCAAGATAGTTTCACTTGAGGACTGTTGATGTTTGGACAACATTGGGAAGACATTATCTTAGAATAATAATTAATAATATAATTATTGATTATTCAATATCATATATAATAAGTAAATGATAATAATAAATAGTTATTGATTATTCAAGGGACGCATCCTTTCATGGATGGTCACCATGTGTTCCCTATATATGGAACACTCGTCATTGTAATAATATATCATTGATATCTCACATAGGAAAACAACATGGTATCAGAGTGGGACTGGGCTTGACTTCCTTACGGGAGGGCCCAGATCCATAAGAAGAGAATTGTAGCTGCGTAGAGTAAAAGTGTGAGCTGCGTGAATAGTTGTGTTGTGATAAGAGTGTGTTGTGTTAAGAGGCATGATTATTGTTCGTTGCATGGAGCAGTCATCCACTCTAATGACATAGAGCATGTTTTGTCCATCGTTTGTAACGTAAAGCACTTCATCGAGGTATATCCATTATTGAAATGGAAAAACCACTCTTTCCAAAGTTGTATACAATCGAATCCGCTCTAATTTCATAGATACTACCTTCTTACATGATGTCAAATAATTAATTGACAGAAATGGTTTAACTGCCATGCATGTAATAATTTTGATGGATCTACTGCGTTTCGACTATAAAATTCAGAACATAGACAAAGGCAAATTCTTCTTGAGGACGGGTTTGAATAAAGCCAAGAACATTCTTATTGTTTTGGACAACGTTGATAATTTTGATCAATTAGATGTTCTAATGGTTACCAAAGTGCTTGGGCAAAGTTGTAGAGTGTTAGTCGTGACTTGAGTTAAGAGAATATTGGAGCTCGCCCAAATTTCTATGACATGTGAAGCGACAAAACATTGCCTTCCATCATTCACAACAACCCACCTCTTCCTTATAGATATGAGAACTATGGGCAGAGCCAACGAGGTATGAACCACAAAAGAAGAGGGACATATCAGCCATGATATGATCCCAGGAAGTTGAGAGTCTGCCGGAGAGAAAGGATTCAGGCAGCAAAACAAAACAAGTTGGGACTCGATCTGATTTGCAGCTGGGAGATGCCAATTTTGTGCTAAGCGCCCCGGTGTGAATGTGTTGAACTGGCGCACAATAGAGAAGACATGAACTCCAACACAAATTTAGGGTGAGTGGTGTTTCCCAAGCCAAAGGTGACGCTAAACATTGGATTCAATTGATTCTCAATCTACACAATTTGTCTAAGAAGTTGGGCAATCTTTGGAAAACAAATAGAAGTTCCATGGCATTTCTCTTTCTACTTCACATGAATTTGAGCATCGGAATTAGGCATGAATTCCAGCACGTGATCCCTCTTTAACGATAATTTTATGCATAGGATGAAGGTTTGAGCAACTCAAGCACTTATTTTTCCTACATATTCATAAGATTGTCGATGAGGCAACAGTAATCTGGCACCTATGAGGCAAGTGAAGTCGATCTAGTAAGAAAATGAGTTCCCTCAATTGGGCACGCACTAGACTAGTGAGCAAAGGTTCCAAAGTGACCGGTGGAAAATTATTAGTGTTGAACAATCACTACTAAAGCGATTTTTTGAGCTGAAGTTTCGTGCGACCCAGTTATTCATAGCAGAGAGCAACTTACCAAGTTATTAATTGATTCACTCATAGGTGCCTACATTGCAGTGGATAAGCCATTGGCCACTTGGGAGAGTAACTAATTCCTGAGGTTTTCAAATAGCAAAGGAAGAGTACATAGAAGACATGGCAACAGTTCCAGTGTATGCAAAGGCGCTCACAGAGAAGGAAGTGATACTACATCCAGAAGGAGTAGAGATTGAGTTACCTCTAGAGAAGGAGGAAGAGTTACCTTCAGTGTCAGAGGGAGCAAAGACAGAGGAGGAGTCACCTCGAGCTCCAGAGGGAGTGTTGATTTTTGAGGCAACATCATGAGACATTCTCCCTGGAGTGTTCTATGTGGACTAGTAGGGGGGAATGTAGACTTCATCCTGACATGCCTCATATGGTCAGATGAAGGAACCAAGACTTTGGTTTCATAAGGAAACCTCGATATGTATTGTGAGACATTAGTTCCATGAGGGAACCTTGATATGTATTAGACAATGGTTTCATGAGGAAACCTCTATATGTCAAATATGGTCCAAGATGACATTCCTTTTCAGAGGCAGACAGTTGAGTCTATTGATCAAATTTGATCTTGTTGATCCTGTAGCTCCAATTAATGTTACCATGTACATTGAAATATGTCGTAAGAGACCTGCATGGGCTAGTCAGACTCTGCAGGAGGAAGGACATGCAGCTCCTCATGGTACCTTCAGAGAGACCAGGAGACGTCAAAGATATTTTTGTTACGCCACAGCTATGAGCCACATCATTGATTAGGAGCCTTCCTTTTATGAGGAGACAACTAGTCATCCAGTATGGAGAGATGTCATGATGGAGGAGTATCAATCCATCATGAAGAATGATGTGTGGGATATTGTTCCGAGACCTGAGGGGAAGTCTTTAGTGACTTCCAAATGGATCTATAAGATCAAACACATAGTTTATGGGAGCATCGAGAGGAAAAAAATGATATTTTTTGCTAGAGGATTCTCTCAGGTGGAGGGAATATATTATGAGGAGACATTTTCTCATGTTGCTCATTACACTTCTATCTAGATAATTTTTTCCTTTGCAGCATCCATGGGTTGGAGACTACATCAGATGGATGTAAATATGAACTTTCTCAATGGAGAGATTGAGGAAGAAGTATACATCGAGCATCCAGATGGTTTCGTGATACATGAGAAGGAGTCTCATGTGTGCAGGTTGAAGAAGGCCTTGTATGGACTCAAGCAACCACCTCGAGCTTGGTATGCGAGGATTGATGGAAACTTGATGATTTTTAGGCTTCAACAAAAGTGTTGTCAATCCCATCCTATACTACAATACTATTAATGGTGAGTCCCTGATTTTGGTACTCTACGTTGATGATTTAATCCTCACTGATACAGAGAGCCTTATTGTTGAATGCAAGTATGCATTGGCCTCTAAGTTTGAGATCAAGGACCTTGGTATGATGCACTTCTTATTGGGACTAGAGGTATGGTAGAGAACTGATGAGATCTTCCTGAGTAATGGGAAGTACACAGTTGAGATATTGAAGAAGTTTGGGATGTTTGGTAGAGAACTGATGAGATCTTCCTGAGTAATGGGAAGTACACAGTTGAGATATTGAAGAAGTTTGGGATGTTGAACTTGAAGCCCGTGGCTACACTAATGGTGACGAATCTGAAGGAAATAAGTGTGTCTTCTTCCGATTCTGACGAAATTGATCTGATTGTGTACAGACAACCGATTCAATCATTGATGTATCTGGTTAACACCAAACCAAATATTTTCTATGCAGTGAGTGCACTTAGCCAGTTTAAGAGTCAGTCGAGATAGACACACTAGATTGTTGCGAAGCATGTGTTGAGATACCTACGAGGAACAATTGGACATGGTCTGAGATATACTTCCAGTATTCATATGATATGGCAGGAATATATTGACTTTTATTGGGCAAGGAGCCCAGTGGACAAAAAGAGCACCTTCGGGTGTTGCTTCACTTTGGGATCTTCCATGGTTTCTTGGTATAGTAGGAAACAGATTTATGTGGTTTTGAGCACAGCATAAGAAGAGTACATTGCATTAAGTATGTCATTCCATGAAGTAGTGTGGCTTCGCAAGCTCCTTGCAAATTTATTTGAACATTTGTTGGATTCCACCATTATTCATTATGGTAGCCAAAGTTGTGTGAAGATCTCAGAGAATCTAGTGTTTCATGACAAATCGAACCACATTGAGATCAAGTACCAATACATCAGAGGAAGGAAGTATTGGTGTTGTACCTTCCTACAGATGAGTTGGTTGTTGATTTTCTTACCAAACCAGGATGAAGTTCAAGTACTTCCATGACATACTTGGTGTGGAAGAGAATGCCTCCCTCGCTGAGAGGGAGTGTTTATGTCTATAGCTTTCTGAGACATTCTCCAGATCGTACTCCTCTGTGACTGATTTGAGTTGATCTATGATGACACTTATCCGAGAAGGGATAAGTGTGTTTGGGCTTATAGCCCAATGTCCCTTGTGGAGAGCACATGAGGACACGTCCCATCTCGACAGCACATGAGGACATGTCCTCATGTGCTCTCCACAAGGGACATTGGGATATAATTCCAAACGCACTTATCACTTCTCGGATAAGTGTCCCACTTATCCCTTCTCGAATAAGTTTCATCACATATATAGTGTAGTAGGAGATCCTTTCAGGGCATTGCTTGAGGAATCCCTCATGCAACAGAGAAACAAGATGATGGAAAACTTCACTTATATCCTTCGACAAATATCAATGGTGACCGAGGCATCTTCAACAAGCAACCATTTCTAAGGTGTGACACCCTTCAAGGAACAAGTCAGTTTTGATATCCCCTTATTTGAAGGCTAGATATATGCAGATGCTCTAGAAAAATGGTTGAATCTACTAGAAGGTTATTACTTTATCAACAAAAAAAAATTGAGAGAAAAAAGATCGTCTTTGCACTCCTTAAATCATTTCCCCATGTCAGAGCTTATTGGGAAGGTTATTGGGAGAGGTACACTACGGATGAATCTATGCCTTTAAAGAGAGAACCCACTTGGGCGGCCTTTGTAGATGCCTTTAATGAGGAGTTCTACTCTATCAGAAACTATGATGACCAGTACATGAGATGGACAACTCTGCATCAAAAAAGAAACTAGAGGGTACCAAAGTACACTAACATATTTCATACCTTACTCTCAAATATGCGCATCAAAGACTTCGAGTGGCACCTGGTTTTGAAGTACTACAGTGGTATGCAAAGGTACATCCAAATGAATATGGACTTCTTGGACATCTCCTCACTAGGAGCTGCTTATCGATATGCATTCAAAATCAAGCAAAAATTCAAGCAGTGGAATAAGTGGGATTTAAGATTTGCAAATACACCACAACATAAGCATGGCAAAGGCAACCCTAACTCACAAAACGAAGGACAAAGCAAGGAAGGCCAACCTCAAGAGAGTGACTCCAAGCTACAGGTAAATAAGGGTAACAGGAAGTCTAAGAATGACACTAGAAAGTGGTGTGAGTTCCACAAAATCCCCTGGCACAACACCAATGAATGCCACTTGAAACAGTGATTAGTGGCCAAGCTTAAAGAAAAAGAATTAGAACCTGAATCAGACTTTGATTTGGAGTACAATAAATGGAAACAGATTCATCGATGCAAAACTGAATGTTACCATTGTGTCCACAACAATACAACCAGAAGAACCAGAGGAGCCTGAGGAGGGGGAGCACCTCTTCCACTCACAGATGTGAGTAAAGGGGACCCCATTGCATTTCATTGTTGATAGCAGGAGTTATAATAACATGATCTAAGTCGAGGTGTTAAGAGATTGAATTTTCCAGCGATGCCACGCCCCCAACCATACACCATTAGATCATTGAGTCAGGGACGAGACATCTGCATTAGCCAATAGTGTCACATGTCTTATGACATCAAGCCCTTCAAGAATTAGGTTCTATATGATTTTTCCCCACTTGAATTATGTGATGTTATTTTAAGACAACCATATATGCAGAAACATCATGTTATCTATGAGTCTCAGCCCTGCAATGTCATTATTACTCTGGGAGGTCATCTTTGTAGGGTACCAGAGGTAGCTTTGACTACTCCCACTTCATTAATGTTGGAAAAACATTTCCACAAAGTAATCTCTTAGACCACAAATTTTTCCCTCTTCATGATCCAGTCAGAAGGTGAATAGAAGGTCACTATGACCACTATAGCCTCAGCCCAAGACCTTTTTATACATCAGAAGCAGGTTGACAAGATTGTAGAGGAGCACAAAAATATTTTTCACCTATAGGGGTGGCTTTGCACTTCCAAGTCAAGAATTACATTGACTTGGTGCACGGTGCTCCCTTACCCAATGGTCCAATCTATAGATGCTCCCTTCCAAAGAATGAGAGTCTTACATCTGTTCAACATAGCTCTATTGGCCACTGCCCTTTTCATGTGTGCTTAGCGTTCCAACCATTATCCCCCATTGATATAGATCTTCCTATTGCATCTTCACTGATAGAGTCCTCCCACACTCAGACCAAGGCATATCATGTAACCAAATTTGTTGAATGGATTCAACACCTCCAAAAATAGGTTCATGACATCCTTCAACAAGATAATGCCAAGTACAATCAAGCTAGCTACTTCAACAATGCAAGCGGCTCACCAAGGTTGAGATTCATCAAAAGTTTCCCCATCTCCTGAGGGAACTTGACGCAATGGGGACCATTGCTTCCTAAAGGTGAAGGAATGATCTAGGTGGATCTTGGTGGCCATCCACATTTTCCATTGAATCAACATTTTTTAGCATGTAGTTTTGATAAATCATGATATTCACCCTTTTTATGGGGAACATAATGTAATGTCATCTCGATTTGTTAATTACATACATCGTGTAATGCTTTCCTAATGGTCTTATGTGCATGCCTACAACATAGCGTTAATGCACTCGATCTCATTATAACTTTGTAGTTAAGTGCACTCGGGCTAGAGTAGTATTGGGATGGGTGATCACCCGAGAAGTCCTAGTGCTTTACATTCCTATGGAATTTTGTAAGCTTAGACCAATTTATACCACATGCATCATGGGAATTATTCTCCTCTCACCCTCTCATATATAATTGAGGTGAAGGAGGTCCTTTGAGCATGCAATGGAGTGTGATGTAAAGCTTCTCGCGAATGAAGCGTAGCCAAAATCTCTTTCTCTTCATAGATAAGCTACCCCATTCTCTCCAGTTTGTGTTTTACAATGTTTTTCTATTTTATTCATTAATAGAAGTTGGGTTTCACTATATTTCTATGTTCTCTAATATATTTTAATTTGTATTTCATTTCTTTCTCAACATAATCCAGATCATGGATTAACCCCTTTGGAAAGCTCATTCTCATCAAGTGATGTAAGCAATCAAAAGAAGAGCATAGAGGAGGAATCAAAAAGAAAAATAGGAAACATTATTCCTGTGAACATTGAGACTTAAGAAGAACCAAAGATTCTAAAAATTGGAGCTTGGTGTTCAAAACAAGAGAAATGGAAATTCATGGATCTATTCCATAAATTTTGGGATGTCTTTGCATGGTCGTGTGAATATTGTGGTTTTGACCCAAGTGTGATATAACACGCAATCCCTATTAAGGAAGAAGCAAAACAAGTAAAACAAAGACCAATAAATCCTACACTGGAAGCAACTATTAGAAAAGAGGTTGAGAAGATCTTAAATGCCCATATAATTTTCCTTGATAAGTATTTGGAATGGATTTCAAATATTGTCCCGATAAGGAAAAACAATGGAGATATTATATTATGTGTTGATTTTTGTGCCTTTAATAGGGAAAGTTTTAAAGACAATTTTCCTCTTCCTAATATGGAATTGATTATGCAACAAGTAGTAGGATATCAATTAATTTTACTTCTTGATGGTTTCTCAAGATACTATCAAATACGTGTCAATAGAGTTGACAAATATAAAAATTACTTTTACTACACGTTGGGGCACCTTTGCTTAAAAGTCTATGTATTTTGGATTGATCAATGTAGGTGCTACCTTATAGCGAGCTATGCAAATAAATTTTGATGATCTTATTGGTAAAATTATTCAAATTTATCTTCATGACTTAATTGTATATTCTAAAACCTGAGAAGATCATTTCAATTATCTTAGACAAGTTTTTCTCCATTGTGAAAAATCTGGTATGTCACTGAATCCTACAAAATCCATTTTTGGTGTCACTACAGGAAACTCCTCAAAAATATTATATATGATTTAGGCATCAATATTGATCCAGAGAGAGTCATTGCCATTAAAAATCTTCAAGCTCCATCTTCTAAAAAGGAAATTCAATCATTCATGGGTAAGATCGATTTCATCAGAAGATTTGTTCCTGATTTTGCTAGAATGGTAAAACATATTCATAATATGATAGAGAAAGATCGAGCTTTTTCCTGAAATGATACTATTGAAAATGTTTTTTTAGGAATTAAAAATGCAATTAGTTCTGCACCAATATTGGCAAAGCCTAATTTTGCAAAAGATTTTATCATATATACAAATGTCATTAAAGAATTTATTTCTGCAATTCTTCTTCAGAAAGATGATCATAATAATGAGCACCCAATAGCTTACATGAGTCAAAGTTTACCTGAAGATGAATTCAAACATACTTTAATCGAAAAACATACAATTGCTCTTGTTAAAGCTATTGAAAAATTTTGTCATTTTATTCTTAGCAAGCATACTTAGGTAAAATTCCCTATACTTGTTGTCAAGTTTTTTCTTTTGCAAATACACTTATCTGGAAAGCTTGCACATTGGCTTGAAAAAATCCAAGAACATGATTTCATGATCACAAATTCTAATACAATTAAGGGATGTGATCTATTTCTACACATGGACCAACATCTTGAACCAAGATATTCTTTTGAAAATAATGAAGTTGCCATGTCTACACTATTCCTAATCAAACATGGTAATCTCAATCTAGTAGCACATCCTTGGTATCAGGACATAATTTATTATTTGCAATATGAAAGATGTCCTAATAATATTGAGCATCATGAATCAAGAAGGACTCGACTTGAGGCCTCAAAATATTTAATTTTCAATACTTCACTTTTTCGCATGATTGTTGATGGATTGTTATTACATTGTGTTGATGATACAACAACCAAAATTATTTTGAAAAAAAAATCATGGATCAACAGATTCTGATATTCATATCGGTGGACACTTTGTTGCCAAAGCCACTGCACATAAAATCTTAAGATCTGGTTACTATTGGTCTTCTGTCTTTAGGGATTCTTATAAGTTTGTACAAGCTTGTGTTTAATGTCAAAAGATTGTTGGTAGGGAAAAGTTATTTACTATGACTTTACAACCGGTCTTACCTGATTTTCCTTTTTCTAAAAGGGGATTAGACTATGTTGGACCAATTAATCCTCCATCTTCCACATGTCATATTTTTATCCTAACTACCATGGACTACTTTACAAAGTGGAGTGAAGTAGTTTCCTCTTAAGCATGCACAAGATGAACAAGTAATCTCTTTTTTTTTTGTTAGAAATGTGCTCGTAACCTGCGGGGCCAACGTTTTTAATCATTGGCTAAGAAACCACAACCCAGGGGAATCTAAGCTGTCAAAATCACCTGGGGATCACACCCAGCCTTGGTCGCACCAACCCTTAACATGGATGGATTTTTGGGTTTCTCCTCCCGACTAAACTCACCATAATGGTATTGAACTCATGTCGCCTAGCAAACAAAAGCCACACCTTGACCGATTGAGGTAGCAAGAATTGACTAAAAAAATTTGAAGGACATGGGGGGGGCTTTGATCCCCTTATGTGTGCATGGGTCACGATACCATTTAATATAGTATCTTTGGGTGCAACCACACGTTCGACCACTACCTCAAGGTGCCTCCATGGCTTCAGGTAAGGCTCTCACAGGAATTGAACCTTTCCCAACTATGAAAAACTCCTCGCTTTCCACCATTCGATCGAACCCCTTTGGGCAATGATATCCTTTCTTAAAACAAACATATTTTCTCGATTTGGTCTTCCAATTGAGATTATTTATGATAATGGACAAACATTCATATCTGGAAAGTTGACCCAATTCCTTAATATATTTGGAGTGAAACATTTCACTTCAACAACTTATTACCCTCAGGGAAACATGCAAGTTGAGTCGACGAATAAAAATTTGGTTAAAATTATCAAGAGAATCATTAATGACAAACCCCACCAATGGCACACCTTACTGACTTATGCCTTATGGCTATATTGTATGACCACTAAGATGAGTACAATTCATACTCATTTTCAACTATTATATGGCCAAGAAGCCATCATGCATGTTGAACTTGAACTTACCTCTCTCAGACTAGCCTTGCAGGCTAAAGAGCTGAATTATATGGATGCCCCTCAAAGACTAGGTGCTTTGCTTGCTTTGGAAGAACAAAGGAACTATGCTCTCGTCAATTTAAAGAAAAGGTTTCAAACCATTAAAAAAAAAATTATAAAAAGGCTAAATCAACTACTTTTGCAACTCGTGAAAAAGTGCTTCTATGGGATTCTACACATGCAGACAAAGGTAAACATTTAAAGTTTCAGAATTTATAGTTAGGTGCTTACATAATCATCTATGTTGTTGGAAATAATTCTTATTTACTCAAAGACGAAGATGGTTGGTTATTTTCCTATACTACTAATGGTTCACATCTGAAACACTATGTTGAACCGGGTTAAATTTTTTAATTGATTATATCTACAATGTTTATTGTATATATTTGATTTTGGCTTGTATAGTGTTTTTCTTATATGCATTTTGATTTTTTCTTTCCTTTTCATTTACTTGAGTTTTATTTATGAAGATTAACTCAAGCAATTGGATCAGTCAAGTTACATTACTATTCATTGGTTTGCAAAACTTTTGTTAAATTTGACTTGAATGATGAAGAATATAAACAACAAAAGATAAATATATTATCTTTATTATGCCTGCAATGCTATTGGCTTAGTACGTGCCAAACCAACTAAATTACCTTATTGCAATTTGATTGATACAAGTTCTTCCATATTTTCTTCTTTCCCATTATTCCCTTCCACGAGCGTATTTACTATGGGCATACATTAAATTTTGATCCAAAATTTCGTTGAAACATCATTCCCGAGAAGAAGATACAATCAACAAATTAAAATCCAAAGTTCAAAGAATAAAACATGTTATTCTGAGTTCTAGTTTGTTGAAGATAGACTACCTTATGGAGTCGCCATTTTTTGCCTCGTGATTCGTCACCCACTGCAAGATCTCACAAGGAGTTGCAAAGCCTATAACTTGTTAAAAAATATAATAACTATAATAGGTGAGGTCCCCTAGGAGAAAACGTTGAAATGATAATTTCCTTGTATGACATTCCCTTTCATGGCATAATGTCCTAGTATTGGTTTACATTGTGGGCATCACTTCATTATTGGTATCAAAAGTAAATTATTATATAATAACTTCACCTCGATGGTTCTTGAATATTTATACCTTCATCATGCGACTTTAAAGAGATATATATATCGTGATCATGGTTTTAAGTACTCGTACAAAATACTTGTTTGTATAGCAAGCATGTGCTTCTTTTACTTCAATGCGCTATGTTACAGTTTCAAAAGGAATTAAAGATATGGTAAAAGTAACATGTGATAAGTTATAAAAGCAAACAATTATGGTTGCATCTAAATGGTTCACATGTATATAAGGTATATAGTTATGGAAAATGCTAGGGCCAAATAGTTGACATTTTGCAAAAAGTTATATAATATCCTATGGTTGATTTTGATCATAGTTGTGGCCCAACGCACATATCATATGAGGTTTTAACATTACGTAGTGGGTGTTTTATTTCATATGGTATTGCTTAGAGATTAATGACACATGGGTGGTGAGTGGATTTATGTGCCCCATGCATTAATTTGAAAGGACTGGAGCATTTATGCTACCAAGCCCACGTACCCTCTCCTTGAAAGTTGTTAGAGTTACCTCTGTTTCATTTTAGTTTTTTGGTGCAGTGTTGGGAATCTACCATTGTTATATTCGGATTGACCACCCTAGTTGTTCATTGTTGCTAAAAAATTCAAATCTTAGAGGACTAGTATAAATCCGCCTAAGACGAGGTAAGTACTCGCACAACTCTTGAGCATTTCCTTGCAAAATAGTTTGTTGATAAATGTTAATTATGGTTCTATTTAGATGGTAGCAAGTGTGGTTGTTTTTCTTTCCATGTCTCCCATCAATAAACAATTTTTTAGTGAAATGAAAATAGATGAGGTAGTTGTTTAAGAGCTTGTTGTTGTGGAAAACATTTTATGGATTCAGAGTTTGTAGTGAATGTTATTGGTCTCCATCCTTCTTGTATATTCATTGTTGTCATTTTCTCATATTATCACTTTACATTTCTTATTAAAATTTTTAGAAGGGTTTTATTGTGAATTGGGTTGTAAAAAATCGTGGGTCGAACCAATGAGTGATGGTTATTGGTATATAAAGAATTTTGACTTGGGTTTTTTTATGAATTTGTTTCAAAAGACTTATTTGGGTTGACTATATTGTTTGCTTATGAAAGAAATGAGTTTCAAGCTTGGCATTAGTTTATCCTTTCCAAAACGATGCCTATTGAGTGTATGAGCTCATGGACACGTGCCATATTCCCTCTTGGAAATCATGTCTTGGATAATTCAAAGTTATGGGTCAGATCTTTTTGCATTTTCCCTTGCTCTCATACTTAGTTCATTCATTTTGTTTTAAACAAACTTGCAGTCAAAATCGTGAGTTGCAATGATTATGAGAATATATCAACTCAAATGAAACGGTTTCCATTTTATGGTATTTGAACAACATGGTGAAATTTGGTTATGACATGAAATTGATGTTGCTATATGTGCACTTTTTTTAAAGAAAAGAATATAGAATTTAACAATTAGAGTTTAAATAACATTGTTGCAAACCCAGTATGCATGGCCATTGTACTCATCTCAAAACTCTTCAATAATGTGTGGCATACTTGGATAACTTGGCATTTTTTGGGTTACTTTCATTTGGTGGTGACAAACTCAATTCATACACAATCTTGAAAACTCTGGTGTTATCAGCGTAAATAGTCCACAGCATTACAAACAATGGTTGAAGAAAGACATCAACCCCAGCAACAATCAGTACACCTATAGCATCAAAATCCATCAAAAAGGCATGGTTCATAAATTGAAGAGTGTAAATTCACCAAAGAAAGCATGCGCACTGTGCGCGGAATGAACGGGCTAACACAACCCTAAGCGTGCATTGTGAGTAGAATGTGCAAGATGCGTGACTGTCTACGAGAAAACCCGTGTACTTCTCATGAACGGTGCATTTATCAATCTTGTCGGTCTCTCAACCACTTCCAGTCTGACTTCCAACATGATTTGAC
Source organism: Picea engelmannii (assembly GCA_009831015.1). Classification (NCBI taxonomy): domain Eukaryota; kingdom Viridiplantae; phylum Streptophyta; class Pinopsida; order Pinales; family Pinaceae; genus Picea; species Picea engelmannii. The sequence goes on from ML776961.1 coordinate 1,675,140, forward strand.
ACTCAGATCTAAGCGAAATCTAGCTTGGAGGTTGGTCAAGGGATAGGGAGTGCCCTAAAAGGCCCCTTGTTCACATTATGAACCAGTTACATCCTGCCATGAATGGAAACTATAAATATGTGCCATGGGTGTGCTATAAAAATAAGAACTTCAAGGTATTGTTATGTTGTAAGAATTCTTCTTGGAGAATCCTCTTTTCTCTTTGAATCATTCAAGCATTATAGCAAGGGCCATTCCACTCGCCTCTTGAGAGGATTGGAATTGTATTCCTTCACCGTTGTCACTTGCCATTGTATGAAGAGAAGAGATCTCTATTAGGGAACTCAAGATCCCTCCCAAGGAGGAAGAGGGATTTTCATAAGTGCCTGCCTTTCTCTACGGTGCTATCCTATCAATACATTGATCCATTGGTAGCTATATAATTGTCATTTTTTGTTTTTCATGGTTTTAGTTCTTGCAAGCTTCTCTAACATTTATTTATTTTTGTCTTTCTTTTTATTTCCTTATTTCATGTGTATTTGGTTATCTAATCAAATCACAAACCTTTGTCTTGTTTAGTTGACTTAACTAAGCAAGTAAGTGTTGTGTTTTTGCTCACCCATGTGACAAAACCAACACAATAGATTGGTGACCATACTAAGGAGAAGAATCAAATTCCTCCCTATTTAATTCTTGAGAGCACTTTTTTCTAATTGTTTGGATATGCAGGTACCAAAACTGGCCTAATCCAGTCTTCCAAAGTCAGAATTTAGAGCAAGGGCAAGAGAATTCCATCTTGAAATTTCTTTCCCGATGCGTGACAGGAAGTGTGCAGCTTTCGAGGCACACAGACGTGCATTCTACACACTATGTTCTATGTGCGCGTAAGAGCCTTCATAAACTCACGCATTATGCGCGCTTAGCGCGACTGACTGAACTACAACCCACGCATAAGTTCAGTTTTTGGCAAATTGTAAGGGTTTTGTGAGTGGTTTGAGGGCCCCTTGCCTTCATATTTTAATTTCCTGCACTTTGTAAAGGAATCACACTTCACTTAGAGTCCTTTCTTACAAGGAAGGTTAGCTAACATAAGCACATAGGGGTAAAAAGAATCACAATTCTTCTCTTTTCTTTGTTGCCACATGGATGGCTCATTTGGCATTAAAAACTTTGAGTTAAAGTTATTGCTTTTTCAAACACAAATCAACTAATTTGGGACTAGAAATCAATTTTAACCCTCAAGTATGCTCTTCCCCCGCACCCAAGTGTGATCTCGAGAATCAGAAAAGGTGGTTGAAAGGAAATTTCATCTCCCTTAAAAAATCATTAGGAGAGGACAAAACCCCCCTAGGGTACCTCTTAGTTTTGGAAAATTATCTTAAAATCTTTGTAAGGGCCCATACATGCCCACATGTTTACAATCTTAGGATAGTTTCAAAAAATCTTTCTTAGTCTAAACAACACTCTAGGAAAGTTTAAAAGATCAAGTAACAGGCCCATACATTCCCACATGTCTACAATCCTAGGATAGTTTCAAAATATTTTCAAGTATAGACAACATTCTAGGGAGTTTAAAGGAACAAGTAAGGACCCATATGTCCATGTTGATAGTTCTCTAGGGCTTTAAATATTCTGCAAAGTTGTACAAAATAAACGTAGTAAACTAGGTAAAAATATTTGTAAGGACCACAAGAAGTCCACATGTTGCAATCTTACACTTAACTTATTAAAAATATTTTGCACACTTTTCACTTTCTTGCACACAAGGCCACTCATCACACACATTATTTCTATTAGAATAGTGGCGGTCGAAGTAAGCTTTCCTTTAAGTACCCACAAAGTATTCAAAGGAACTCTGAAAGATCTGACTACTTTGGAAATTGTCCACAACAATTTAATTCAAACGAGGTTGGTCCATGACCCCAATCTCTCAGCCCACTCCATCAAAAAAAATTCTAAGAACACACTAAATTTTTCCTCCACGGGAGGTGCCTAAAGAATTTTTTTAGTCTAGGTAGGATCTCGAGGGTAAGCATCCAAATAACCCCCCATTATCAGGTTCTCACATTTTGAAACAATAGAAGTTGAGAATAGGGATCTTTCAAATCCTCCAAGTCAAGTGTTCCTATACCATAAGGCAGGGATATACCCGTGAAGCGTCGAAGGCCAAGGTCTGGTTGTTCTGTGCATCCCTCCTTGAGTCACCAAACTCTTGTGAGGATATCCAACCCGTGACCCATTTTTTAGGCTGAAAATCTAAATGTTGCACTTTGACCGAGGTAATTAGTGGTCAAACATAGGATATCTACCCAAGTGGTGGTTGTGGGCTGCAATCGTACCTTGGTCAGATTTTGTGTGGCTATTGGGAAATATCGTCAGCTCTTTCGTGATATGCACCCTCTACCCCTCATTATTATTGACCACTTCAACCTTCACTAGTTCTTCTTCAGGTGGATTCAGAACCCACTGTTGATTGTTATTGGAAGGCCCAATGCTAAATTGAGAGGAAGAACGATAGGTATTTTAGGACACGAGCATTTTTTTTCCCCCACATAGAAAAAATCCACCTATCCACGTGCTTTTTTATTTTACAGTTTATTTATGTATGATGTTGATTTGATTACATGCAATTGTGAGTTATAGTATTTTGTGAAGGTAAAAAATATAAAAAGCTCTTGTTCATTTATTTTCCTCTTGTCACCATTTTCACACATTGACTTTGTTAGTCGAAACCATAGAGGAACCACAGAATCCCCATTGTTCTAGACACTTGCAGGATCTCCCTCCTTTTCTAGGAGGAGTCCCTAGTCTCGCCAACTCACCGACTCCACCATCTCACACCCCAGTGAGTGATACTATCTTGGGATCGACTTTACTTGGTCCCACTTTTCTTGGGTCAAATACCCAAGGCAATCCATCTATTGGTTCTCCTTCACAAGGAGGTGGGGGACAAACTTCTTCTCAAGGGAGAAGTACAAACCCACCAAATCCCTCTCAAGGGATAGGTCTATTACCTACACACACAATGGTTGGAACTAATTCTCCACCAAATCCCCCTTTTCCATACTTGGCATACCTCAACATTCATGATTTAACCAAACTTACGAATGACCCCATTTTACATTATGCCACTTGGCCCAATATGCCTACCAAATTGTCTTCAGACATTCCAAAGTTTGAAGGTAAACCAGAGGAATACCCTGCCAACCATGTTATGACCTTCCACTTATGGTGCTCTTCAAACAACATCATGGATGATTCCATCTGCTTGAGGTTATTTCAAAGAACCCTCACTAGTTCATCAGCGAAATGGTATGTGGACGAAAAATCAAAGTCTCGTGTGACATTTGAATCATTGGCCAAGGCCTTTTTATCCTTTTTCCAATTACCAGTTCGTCATGACACTGGCTTAGAACTTATTACTAAGTTCAAACGAACCACTTCTATCCATATCGCCAACCACATCCATGAATGGCGTCGGTGACGTAGTTTGTGTAAAGCAGAAACCACCAAAGAACAACGTCTCAATTGGTTTCTTAAATCGCTCGTCTCTGGGATTGCCAGAGATGTAGCATCCACTTTTCCTCAATCAGAAGAGGAAGCCATCATCAAGGCCCAACAATCCAACCTCATATATGCCCAATCAGGTTACGTGTACACAGTATTTCATGATGCACCCAGACCCCTACCACTCAGCCAGGACAAACCTGGAGTTTCTCACGCAGCAGATGGGTTGATTGGTTCTATGACACATCTCAACCCTTATGGCCACCCATCACCCACTTATGGTGCAAATCAGTACCCTCAACCATATGGAGGAACGTCTTATTACCCTCCTCCCACCCACCAACAGTCATATCCTATGGCTCCCCCTCCATCATTGGGGGGACCCCCACCGGTACCCCTGATAAATACGGTCTCTCAACCAAGTACGGGTCCACCCCCAACCCCCATCTATAACCCTAATAGTAGTGGAAGTACTTCAACTTCTTATACGCCATATGTATTATCTCCAAAAAACAACCCATATTTTCCATTTCCTAGTCCCCCCCAGCCAGTTGCTCCCCCACCAGGACAACCACATGTTGGTGTTAACTTTGTTCAGCCCTCTCCCATTCAACAGTTTCAAGCTTTTGAACAGTTGAATATGGAAAATCTGGCCCATCAGCTAAATAATGTTGAGAAGAAAGGAAAAAATTGAAACAATATCAACCCGGGACCAGGAGGAAATAACCCCCAACCAAACCGTCCCGCTGGGGGCAACTAGAATCAAGGAAACCAAATCCCCTAAGGGGGAAACAATAACAATCAACCATGACAAGAGAAGAACAATAATCTCCTAACTAACTTCCCTTGCGCTCTATGTAGTGAGTATGGACATCATACTCACCGTTGCCCCCAAATTGTCGATTACAAACGTATGAAAGAATCCATGAACACACGACGCCCTCTGGCACCACCTACCTCAACAAGCCCCACAATATTATCTACACCCACCACCTCTGGCCGTTTTGCAAAACCCCATTCCACACCAAGGTGTGATGAATACCCAACAAGAGATAAACTCTGCCCCACCACAAATGGGGCAATATCAAAACCCAGATACCACTTAACTCGAAAATCCATCCGATCACAATATCCTCCATACCAGCAAATAAGAGATTCTTCTGCAAACACACAGTCATTTATACAGCATGCCTCCTTACTCTACACAAACCACCTCAAAAACAACTCCAGACACGGCACAATGACCATTGATGATCCCATGCCCTAACATGGAACCAAATCCCCGTATACCCCGCATGCCTTTACGACGGAATGTACATAACCCTCATACTAGGGCAGTCCAGAATTACAGTCTGGTCGACGACTTAGCATAGTCTCTTGCAACCATGTTTGTATTAGAGGTACTCCAAACCTATCCATCTCAGCGCAAATCCTTTCTTTCCACCTTGGGGGCAGTCGACCTAGCTGATACTTGACTAATCACCTTTGATTTGGATAGCAGAGAACCACGCCTCTCTGCGCTGGTAGCCTTTCATATACATGTTAAGATCCAGAACATCACAGTTCATTGGTGCATCCACATGCATCATGTCCAAAGTAGTATGGAAGAAAACTCGTCTCACCTGACCTAGTACCATTTTCCATCACCCTGAGAGCTTATGACGGTCGATCATCATCCCCTGAAGGGCTCTTCCAAAATTTCCTCTTAGAACTTGGGGGAAAAACCATCCTCGTCGACATTCAAGTTATTGACGCCCCATTTTATTACAATATCTTGTTTGGACATAGCTACATGTATGCTATGAAGGCAATAGCCTCTTCTGTGTTTCGTACGATGATGTTCCCCCATAACGGGAAAATCGTCACCATCGACCAACTTACACATTACAAGCCTAATCATTCTGCCAACATTGATAACATCCTCCCTCTTGTCCGCGCTAGCTCGGATGTTTTTCCAGTCATCAACATTGGCCCTGGAATATTCAAAGACCCATCCTTGTTAGGAACTTATCATGGAGCACCACCTCTCATAAACCCTTCTATTTCAGCACAAGTGTGTGTAGTTTCCTCTAACGTAACAGATATTGGAGACGATACTCCTCTCATAGATGCCCCTCCCTACATCGAAGTTCCACCAGTCGAAGAACCACTACCTCAAGAATTCCCTGAAAACACCATTGCACCACTTGTTCCGGATTTCCCCCCCTCCAAGGGAAAATCCTGATTTTGGAAACAGTCCCCCAAGCCATTACCCAAATCCCCTTTTTCTACCCACCATCTGGCAACCAAACATTCCAGGTCATTACTACCCTCACCCTTCCTAACATGGTTATCGCCATCCATGTATGGTATCTTCATCCACCCTCCATGGTTCCTACACCATCTCTCTCACCTCAGACAGAGGGATTACCGATGCAGATCCCAGTACAGGCTCCTACCACACCACCCCCGACCACAATTGGTGGTAACACCGCCACTACCGGGGGCAGACAAAGGAAGAAAAGGCCCATAGCTCCACTCCCTCCCCGAGCTCAAACTCATTGCGCACTATGCAAAAGAGAAGGACACCCCACTAACAGATGTCCTACTCTTCCCAAGTTATGTAATCTTATCCATATCCCTAAAGCAACCCCATTGCTTGCCACTACCCCAAGTACATCCATCGCTACTACAACAACCTCAACTACATGCAAGAAAGGGTTATGAACCAACTTTTCTTGTGCCATATGTTCAGAATATGGCCATTACACTCAGCATTGCCCAGATCTACCTCAATTACGCCAAACATTAGCCGCAATACGCCACACATCTCGGCCTGAGCCCTCTCAGGCACTCCCCACTGACGCTCACATTACTAACATTCATTATATTTCTTCGTCAGTCCCCAAGCGAATGAGATACCGTCCACAGTGTCTTGACATTTGGTTTATATCCAATGATCCATCACACCTCATACACAATATCCCTTCTACATCCTCATCCCTTGAGGTCAATAACACTTCTCCATTGACAGTTCCTCCTACCATCTCCCGGGATCCTCTGTATTCTCGCATTTTCTTATGCGCTCCATCTTGGAAGAACTAACTACCCCTGATTTCCCTTGGAATGCGCTCCATCATCGAGCACTTTTCCTCTCATAAGAGGTCTTTCACCCTCGTGATCAAGCTTCCTTGTGCGCGATCGAAACCAAGGATTTTATTCCTCTAGGGCATGTTGATTAATTCAAGAACCTTATTCCTGTCCCTGATGCTTTTGACTAAGGAAACATGGCCAACATCTCGCCCATATTCAAAATTGACATTTCCATTGAACCAGGCATCGTATAAGAAATCACCATCGACGCCACATGCTCCCCTGAAGAAAGCATTGCTTACAAAGCTCTCTTTCAAGAATATCGGGATATTTTTGCCTAGTCATATACGAAGATGCCTGGCCTCGATCCTTTTATAGTCAAACATCAAATTGACAAATGGTCGGATATCGCCCATGTTCGTCAAAAACAACACCCCCTCCACCCTTCCAAAGTTGCAGCTATCAAAGACGAAACTGACAAATTACACGTTGTCGGGTTCATTTACCCCATTGCGTACACTTCTTGGGTCTCCAACCCCGTCCCCGTTAACAAAAAACAGGTAACTATTCGTGTATGCACAAACTTTCGCGACCTCAACCACGCTTGTCCCAAAGACAACTTCCCAACCCCCTTCATCGACCAAATAATCGATGATTGTGTCGACCACGAGGCATTGTCCTTTATGGATGGGTTCTTCGGATACAATCAAATTCAAATCCACACAGCAGATCAGTACAAAACCGTTTTTAAAACCCCTTGCGGTACCTTTTCTTATCATGTCATGCCCTTTGGACTCAAAAATGTCGTTGTTACTCTCCAATGGGCCATGACCTACGTTTTTCATGATCTTGCTTGCATCATTCTCGCTTACTTGGACGGCCTCACTTCTCGATAGAAAAAGTGAACCCAACATTTAGACGACTTAGGCATCATTTTTCAATGATTTCGCCAATATAATATCTGTTTGAACTCCCTCAAGTGTGTCTGTTGTGTTATTGTCGAGCGCCTCCTCGGGTTCATTGTCTCCCAGCACAACATCACTATGGACCCCCTCAAAGTCCAATCTATCACAGAAATTCCACCACCTAGTAATTTATGCCAACTCCAGAGCCTACAAGGCAAAGCCAACTTTTTACGTCGCTTTGTCCCAGATTACGCCACTCACGCACATGGTTTTCTCCACTTACTGTGCCATGATATCCCATTTCGACGGGGCGAACATGCTAAACAACTTTTAATGATTTAAAAGCTGCCCTATCCAATGCTCCTTTGATTATTCCCCCAGACTATGATCATGATTACATCATCTACTTATCAGTCTCTGATGTTTCAGTCACAGGATCCTCGTCCAATTAGGGGATGATGGGCGTGAACATGTGATTTACTACATTAGTAAAAACCTTTCAAGACCACCCTTAAAGTATAATCATGATGAAAAACCTGTGTTAGTAGTTGTCCTAGCAGTCCAAAAACTGTGGCATTACATTCTGCTTCGAACTACCAAGGTCGTAGCAGATTCCAACCCCATGCAATACTTGCTCAGTCGACGGCAGATCAACGACAAATTTGACCGATGGATCATTATCCTTCAGGAATATGATCTACAATTATCTACTCCCAAAAGCAAGAAATCTCTTGTCCTAGACGAACTCATTACGGATTTCCCCTCCGACGCCAAAACTTCCCCTATCAATGAGGATTTCCCTGATGAACACCTCTTCTTCATATCCTTAGATGACCCCTGGTACGGCGACCTTCTCGTCTACCTTCGTACACAAAGTTTTGGGTCTCACCTTTCTCGAGATGACCATCGATGCATTTTCCATCAAGCTCCCCGATACCTCCTCATCAAAGATATTCTCTACCAACGTGGGGTCGATACCATCCTTCAGCGATGTCTTACAATCGACGAAGTTGACAGTGTCTTGAATGATTGCCACAGCAGCGCTTGCGGTGGTCACCTCTCAGGTATGTCTATCGCCCCAAAAATCATTTGTGCAGGATACTTTTGGCCCACTTTGTTTCATGACTGCATCCACACTATCAAGCGTTGCAATAAATGCCAACTTTATGCAAACAAAGCATAAGCTCCACCAGCTCTTCTACACCCAGTCATCACGACCAACCCCTTTTGCAAATGGGGTATCGATTTCATGACTTGCCATCCTCCATCCAGTAATGGACTTAAGTACATTGTGGTGCCAGTGGATTATTTTACCAAATGCGTCGAAGCCATGCCCACATTTAATAACACTGCTGACACAATAGCACGTTTTCCTTCAACCATGTCATTACCTGTTTTGAAGTGCCACAGCAGTTAATTTAGGATCACGGTAAACATTTTGAAAACAAGATCTTTGCAAAACTCTCCTCGAAATTAGGCTTCACCCATGAGTTTTCCTCCCCATACTACCCTCAGTCCAACAGGCAGGTCGAGATTGTCAATAAAGTCCTCAAAACCATGCTACAATGCACTGTCAACAAGCATAAGACCAACTGGCATCATATGTTGTTTTCTGATTTATGGGCTTATCGCATGACAGTCAAAACTGCCACCGGTTTTACATCGTTCCACCTCGTCCATGGGATCGAAGACACCCTCCCCATCAAGTGTGAAATCCCAACATCACGCACTATCGTTGAACTCGTACCTAACACTGGTCCAATAGAGCAGTGCCTGCTGACCTTAGAGTCCCTCGATGAAGACCGTTGATCTTCATTACAGCACGATGAGGCAGCTAAAAAATGATCCAAAGCCACCTTTGACCTCCATGTCAACCTTCACTCATTTCATGAAGGTGATCTTGTGTTAGCCTATGATATCGCCCATGACACTCTTGGCCATGAGAAATTTGAGTCATTATGGCACGACCCCTTCATCATCCAACAATGCCTCACCAAAGGAGCTTACATATTGGCCTCTCCCGAAGGCTCCCCCTTCAAAGAACTCGTCAACGGGTTGTACTTGAATAAGTTCTATACCTAAGCGTAGCCCCCCTACCTTATGTTTCTCCTTATGCACATTTGTAGAGGTTTTAGTCTTCTTTTACGTCAACCACCACTCCTCATGTCTGATCTATCACCTGTGTTGTTGACATATGCGTCATCCATCAACCTACCACATTGGTTACAATGACGGTGCCAGTCGTTGGACCCAAAATCTTGCTTCGGCCCGTTGGGCCCTCTATACCCCCTCACATGTACTACTCCATTCCAGTGGCATATGCTTAGGCCCGGCCACCAACAACCAAGTTGAATATGACGTCGTCATTGGACTCCTCGCCGAGGCCAGTCACTGCCACATTCATCACCTTAGCGTTATATTAGATTCCCAGCTTGTCGTCCTACAACTCAACAACGTGTATCATGTTCATGATCATTTCCTCTTCCGCAAATACCTTCAAGTTAGACCCCTATCTCGCAACTTTGATTCCATCACATTTACACATATTCCAAGAAACCTCAATCAAGTAGCAGATCACATGGATAACTTAGTATTAGATTCGCACTTATCACATTAAAAACATCATATACATAGCATGATACATTTGTGTAAAGATAGCAATAGACATCACAAATCATAAACACAAAACACAAAGACAAGAATGATCACCAATATATCCATTATATATATCATAAAGGTCATCATTGTTTTACAAAAAATATATATACATTTGCCTGAAGGCTCATAAGTCTCATCATCCCTATAAATACAAAATTGGGTATCAAATACCCTATACAAAGTTGGTCCCATAACCCCATATATATCAACTCGGCATTGAAAGTGACCCTAGAGCTCCCCCCTAGGTCCTCTGTCAGCGGGATGTACCCAACTAATTGGGGGCACTCCAGCTCCAGGGGGCAGTCGACCCATCATAGTTGCCCCTGCCATGGATGCCTTGCGGATCAACTCCCACCACTCTATCGGTACTCCTACACATTGTTCCAGGAACTCATCATCCTAGATGTGGGCCAATACGCCCTCCGGAACCCCCTATAAGACCCGCTCAAACCATCGGCGCAGGTCCCCTAAAAATGCCACAACATCCCCCTACGGCTCTCTCGATGGTCTGCACCGGAATCATCTCATCGGCCTCTCCCAGCCCTAGCCTATACGACCTCCTATCGAGTCAGATCCCAGACGACCTCTGCCTCTTGACCCCGGGGTCCAACATCTGTAAAAAAACACAAATATAGTGTCAGCATCCACATACATGTTTGATCAACACTATATACCAAAATCAAAAAGACATATAACACACATGCCTCTATGGTCCCAGTCCTCCCTAGAAGGTATCACCATGTCTAGATCTAGTCTATAATCCATACCAGCGTATGGAAACTGTAAAATCACCTGTGGCATCTGCCACCATACTTGAGCAACTGTGGTCGTCAAGTAATGGCCACCCTCCCCCCCTCCATGTCAAGCAAACACATGCACTCACCGCATCAATCGAGGCTCTCTCCATGACGTCGGGGCTAATACAATTTGAGGGCGCAATAGAGGCACCCTCTCCAAGAACCAAGCCACCAAAACTGACCCGAAGGAAAATTCACCAGAATCGGCATGGTGACACCGGTTCAATTGAGACACCATCCAAGTCTGCATCAACACACCCCACGTGACCACGTGAACAGGTCTTCATCCAAAACCTCCTCAACCACCCTCATCTGACCACTGGTGATACGCTGAGTGCCCAAGGATCCATAAACCCTCACTACCATAGCCGCAATGCACTCTCTGAGGAGGTCATCTAGGGCCTCAATCCGCACTACCGAACCCGACATCAGGTTCATCCCGAAAAAATGTCATGTCGCAATAGTCTCTACCCTGTCCTCCCCCAACATATGGGGATCCACGACCAATGCCCTCCCCCAGAATGGAAGTCCTATCAAAAAATATATGTCCTCTACTGCAGAGAACGTTAGTTGCTCCCCCCGTACCACAAAACACTTCAGGTCAATGCTCCACATATGAATAAAAAACTGGAGTAAGAACTCTCACGAGCGTATCAAAGGACAGTAAAAAAACTTCAGCAACCTACAGGATGCCAAGTGTCTGTGCACTATTGTTTTCTCCCTCACAACCTCTCTCAATCGGTCCCAGTCCTTCTCTCTCCAATTGACTGGAATCATCCCCAACTCTGTTGATCACCTACATTCACCTAGAAACACCTGATCAGCCACATCATACATAAAAAAAATCATAAACATCACAAATTCATACACCCCTCAGTATGCACACAATGCGTGACTTTCCCCCATACAGTTGTGCATCTATGCGCGACTGTTTGTCAAAAAATTGTGCACTAATGCGAGATTGTCACACTCAGTCGCGCATGGGTGCACAATTGTCCTTGATACAGGCATGCATCCAATGCATGCCTATATATCTAACCCACACACACACATATGCGTGGTTGTTACCTACACAGCCGCCCATTATGCGTGGGGTTTCCCATCACAACTGTGCATTCAAGAATGTGTGATTGTTTAGGCTAAACACGCACATAATGTGCAGGAAATCAGATCTCACCCGCACACCCATGCATAGTTATTCACCAATTTATCGCACTCTATTAGACACCTACCCTTAAAAACCCCTGTATGGCCCTTTGTACAGTCCCTAGCTAACATCCATCAAATTCACACAATGCAGGACGATAAGGTCACTAACCTGTCTCTCGCAAGTACCGGATCAGTAACCCCAAGCTCCTGCAATATTCAAATCGCCTCACAACTCTTTTGCCAAATCAACAATAGTGTCGATGCCAATGAGGTGGCATTGTGGACCCACCATCCATATATAGGCCCTTTTTCCCAACTTCCACATTTTGGTACAAAATCTCAGAGCCTCCATTTTCTGAATTGTTCTCGGCCATGAGATCATGATCTAGCCATTTACACATTCATATTCCTTGGTTTATCCTCTGCACTTATCCTCGGAAGAGCATTTTTCTCACGCCACGTTCAGGTACGCATGCTTAATTTCAATTTTCTCAAATAGTTGTTATATCTTCTTTATCATCAAATATTGTTCACATCGGGTATTTGGTTTTTGTGCAGGTACTTGTTAAGCAAGCTTACAACCCCTTCAGGTATATGTTCGACACTGGCATGTAATTACTCCCTCTATAAAAAAATTCATATCCCAGACACACCCTCTGACATTTGCCTATAGGGTCCCTACATCCGGCTCTGCGGTACCTTCACCTCTGCTACATTTTGGTATTGTCAAACGATAGCACTCTTCCCCACATGCATTGTCCCATTCATAGGTTCCCTTGACAACTTGACACTCATGATGTTTTTCACCCCCTAGGATTGGGAGTCCAGATAGTTTTTGCACTTCTAAGAATGAACCTCATACTTCTTCTTATCATATTGCTAACCTTCCCAATGGACTCCCAGGTCATATCATCCTACACTTGGGTCACCTCATACTTCTTTTTTCGAGTGATAATTTATCTCGTTTTTGGCCTCGCGAAACTAACATTATGAAAAAGGACCACACTGGAGTCATCTTTAAGTCATTTTCAAACTCTCTAAATATGAAAAACCACCGAGTTTACGTTCTCTGCACTCATTAAACAATCATACATTGAAGGGCCCATACGGGACCGAACCCTTACTTCTTTCAATTCGTTAAACAAATGAAGAGGGACTTAAATAAGGTGAGTTATATCGAGAATGTGTTACCCTCCTCGAGATCGTTAAATCAAAAAGAGGTACCCATCTATCTGGATGGGGGAAAAATTGAAAGAAGCAAGCCAAGCAGTTTTTGAGAACTTTACTAGTGACCTTACAGTCGCCCTTGAACACGGCATTTTATCTTTGCACGCATTTCAATCTATTGAACCTCTGCACTGAACCAATCCTTTGAGTTTCCTTACTCCTTTGGGTCACCTGACGTAAGTCACAGTATCCATTGCATTATCAAGTTTTGGTCCCTGTCAAGTTTTCTAATGTAATGCCTCAGTGTTCAAGGGAAGTATCTGCCTCGAGAGTCAGCCATCACAAATATCATGTTTCAATTCCCGTGTCAGTCCATGTTCATTTGATCTACCAATTACATCTTTGTGTTAGTTTCGAGTCTTTGATGGGGGATACATCAAGGCCCTCCTATGATGAGTCTATTCCTGTCAACTTCAGCACATTACCCAGGAACTAGACTTAGAACCCAGTTAGTACCTTGGGACCTGCATGCCTCAATGGTAGGCCTCCTCGTGTCTGGCAGTGGGTTTACATCATTGACCCCTGATTGGGTGATTCCACGGATGTTCAACTTTATCACATTCATTCGCATTCGTCGGAATGTACTAGAGTACCTTGGGAATCATTGACATCAATGGTGATCTCCCTCGCGCTTGCTAATGGTTTACGTCATTGACCGGTAATCAAGTGGTTTATGTCATGTTCAACATTAGGACATCTATTCACATGGTTAGATTCGTACTACATCGGGATCGGTAAGGAGACCCTGGGTTGATTTATCACTCTTATATATACTTTTCCCAGGTTGTGAAGGAGTTCTTTTAAACTATGACACATATAATGTCACATAGATCCACTTTATATTGGTCGTGGCTATGTATTTTTGTCTCGTAGATCCACTGTGTATTCTTCATGGCTATGATTAGTTCAGGTCATAGGAGTATAGATCCACATTGTATCTTCAGTGGCTATACCTTTTATCAATATAATTACGGATCCGCAGTGTATTCTATGGCAGCCATACCTAAAAAGTCTTTATCACTCAAGCATAGGTATGCCTGCCTTGGGTTTGAAACATGTCATAATATTTGTTTGATGGTTGTGTGCAGCTTTTACCATGTCCATAACCTTGCTCAAAAAAGTCTACAAAGTACTTCAGTCATCATCGTCTTTTGACTTCGCACTTTGGGGGGCAATCTGTTACACATCAAAATTACTCACTTCAATAGTGTCGCAAGTGTCATCATTACAAGTATTGTAAGTGTCACGTCTTGTCCGCAAGTGTCGCATCTTGACCACAAGTGTCGCAAGTGTCGCATCTTGACCACAAGTGTCGCAAGTGTCGCAAACATTATCTTGTCCATGTCGTCTCTCTAACGACATCGTAAAGACACTTAAGACACCTCAAAGACTAGTCTTGAAGAAGAGAAATCAATTGACAAGGAGTACAAGCCTTTTTCCAGTGAGAAACCCACTAAAAAGTCAATTTTTGGAAGGGAGCGCTCCTCTATGCTCTATTAGGGAGCGCTAGTGCTTTGCACCCTCTTCTAGGGGAGAATTCCAATGCTCTGTGTCCCTTTTGAGGGAGCGTTGGCCTTTTTCGGGCGAAATTTGGTTTGTTGGAGGAAATCAGGGAAGAATCCCCTCAATCTCTGAAGTTGGTTGGATTCGAATATGAGTTCAAGGCATGATCTTAGGGAAGATCCACAAATGAAGGAGAGGAATCCTCAACTTATCCCAAAGATATCTCAAGTGGTTGGGCCTCTCCAAGCTTATATAAGGAGGCCTTCTCATGGTGAAAGATACATGAAAAGATTGGAGGTATGAAAAATATGATCTCATAGGCAACATACAGTACAGAGATGGAGATTGAGAATTACACTAAACTTATGATCCCATAAGTGAGATGTCATTGAATCATAATCAGTGTAGATTACTTTAGCAAAGGGGTTGGACAAGGAGAGTTGGAAGAAGCTGTTGCATCTTCATCAGAGGATTGTAAGTACTCTTCATTTGTTCTCATTAATATACATACATGCTTGGCCTGTTTCTTTCAAGTTTATGTTTGTTCCACCTGAACTTGTCTTCAGTAGATAGATCTGTATTTGAGCTAATCTTAGTAGAATAGGAAGCTTGTTGTATCTTTGTTTGTTCTACAGGACCTATCAAGGAGCTTGGGATTGAAGCTCAACTTGGACTTTGCGAGGACAAGCGCCATTTAAAAAGGTACACTTTTCTTCTTCCTCTTCATTCATTAAATTAATTAAATCTAAAAGGATGTCAGTGACCAATGATAGCACCCTTTCTGTCTTGGTTTTAGGGGTCTAGATACCAAGAGGGAATCTGCTTGTCTACAGAAATATTCACCTATAACAGAAATTGGCGACTCCACTGGGGAGGAGCTCTGATTCTTATTTCCTTTCCTAGATCTTGTTTTGGCCCTTTGCCCACTTCTTGACCTTCTCCATACTGTCTTTGATTCTTATATCTATCTTATTGGCTCTTGATTTCATCACCTTCAAATTGATTGACTGAGTTTGCTTGATTCTTTGATTTTCTGGGCATTTTTCTAAATTTTTAGAGGCCAGTGCCCCCTACCCTTGTTACCAGAGCACTGGCACTCCCTATTGGTGTCACACAGAACGTTGGAACGCTCTGGTGTCCCTTACACCAGAGCGCTTCCCCTTTTATGTGCAAAATCCTTTAGGGTTTCCTTCTCTAAGGTTAATTTTTTGCTTTTGGCACTTGCTCAGGGTCTTATCATCTCGGTTTATCTTTATCTTGGCCTTCAACACTCTACTTTCTAAGAATTGATCACTTTTTGTTTGGAATTTTGACTTTTTCTTTCCTTGCCTTGAAGTCACTCTTTGTCTTTGTTGATTTAGAGTCAACTCACTGTTTTCTTCTCATCTATCTGACTGAGTGGAAGCTTTTGTGAGGAAATTCAAAGTTCTATACACCTTTCCTTTTGATCTTTGAGGTCATATTCCCAAGCAATTAAGTTTTGAGTGGTTTCTCTTTTCTCCCTATCTTTTCTTGGATTCTTCTTCGCATTTTATTGTCTTCCTTGAATGCTTGCATTTAAAGTAGTGGAATTGCATGTTTTATGATTAATGTTTTCCCCTTCTCGTAGCATAGTTTTCATCGAAATGAAAAGATTGCATCTTCATCTCTTTGCATAACTTTTGAGTCGGTCAAAACACCATATTGCCCACGCCATTTTCCTTTTGAGTAACAATAGCCTTAAAAATCAAGTGCTAAACTAAAATTGATTAGACATTTTTACATTTTCTGGTAGCAAACCTACACTAGATTAGTTGTAGGGCTTTGGAATAGGTGTGAAAGATAACTTTCCAAAGCTGCAAACAAACATAGGATCTTGTGTTAGGGAGTAGTAGAATCCAATTGCTGCATTTTGTCCTGGGAAGCCCTTCTCACACAAGGGTCAATCACGAGGTCGCATTAAAACTGGCAGAGTTACTCACCTTGCTTTGTCAGTCTTGGTGTATAGATTGTGCATATTATGGGGGTCGCTTGAAGGTATACCCACAATGATTAGTGGAAGCCTTTCAAGTTGATTTTGAGTTAGATACCCTGCCCATGCACATGGATCGGACTGTTGACTATTTCCCCAGGCATTATTGTTGTAGTCGGTAACCTTAGTGGTCTATCTCTTTAGCTTCTTTACACAAGGTGACTATGGAGGGGCAAGTCTTCACGGTACCTGGAATCGACATTGGCCAGACTCACTCAAGCTCCTTGGAGGGTATACCCATGATTATGTGTGGGATCTTGCACCAGGGTGTAAGTCCGTTAAGCAGGTCATCAACGTAACTTTTCCACCTGCTCTATCTCAGCCCCTTCTTACTTTGTTCCCGCGACATTGGATTTCATCACCAACTAGTGTGCTCATTGTGAGAAGGTTTTGTTTGCTTGCTTGATTACTAGATTTTTTAGCATGTGTTGTTTGTTCTCCCTAGAAGAATCTAGGTTGGATCCTTATTTTCATGGCGTCAGTTCCTGGAATGACCAATGAAGGAACCCCCTTGCTAGGGGAACCCTTTGTTTTTCCTTCTTATGGAAACATTGGTCCTCCTTACATCGCTACTTTGAGCCTTCCAGGTCTCACAATTGAGTTACCGGTATGGTTGTTTTCCACTCTGGTCATCTCGAATGCAGGTGCTTCGGATGTAAGTACTCTGCCCACACATCAACCTCATGTCGACCTCTCTCCTTCTTCGCCTGTCAAGTCTCCTTCCATTTCTCCTTCTTCGCCTAGTGAAATCTCTCAATCAAGTAGCCAGATTGATAAGAAGAAGAAGAAATGGAAAGAGAAGAAAAAGAACCAGAAAGGGACCAAGCCTCCAACTACATCAAATGTTGGATCCAAGCAACCAGTTACTGTTAATAGTATTGGGAGTGTTGATAGGGTAAAACGAAGGATCCGAAACCCAAATTCCCTTGCAGTCTTTGTAAGGGTGACCATTTTCTGAGGGATTTCCCTAGTATTCCCAAGGTCTTAGAAATGTCGTCTTCCACATCATCGGCCCCTACTAGACACGCTGATGATGCCCCATCAACTAGAGACGTTAAGGTTGGTAAGAAGAAGACAAGTGTCAAATTTCCTTGTATGTTATGTGAAGGTGATCATTATTCTCACCTTTGTCCTCGTATGGAAGAGGCTTCTTCTCTTTTGGAAAAACTTCAACTTCCAAAAGGTTATCGTAAGCTTTATCCCAACCCATCATTAGTTGATGGACTGGTCAATCCAGTTCCATCCCCGGTCAATCCAGTTGATCAGGTGGTCAATCTAGTTTCATCCTCGGTTGAACCACTCACCAAAGTAGTTGATCCAGTTATGTCATCGATCAGCCCCACTTTTCATCTGGAAAGTGAAACCCAAGTGACTGATCCAGTCCCGTTATTGGTCAGTCCCACCCTTCATCCGAAGAGTGTCAAAGTGGTCGACTTGACTCCACCATCGATCGATCCCACTCCTCCTTTGAGAAGTGTCAAAGTGGTTGCTCTGGTTATTTCATCAGTCAATCCCACTCCTCCTCTGACGAGTGATAAAGTCATTGATCCAGTCCCTTCATCGGTCAATCCCACTCCTCCTCTAACGAGTTCTAAAGTGACAGATCCAGTCCCTTCATCGGTCAGTCCCACCCTTCATCCGAAGAGTGCCAAAGTGGTTGCTCTGCTAACTTCATCGGTCAATCCCACTCCTCCTCTGACGAGAGCCAAAGTGGTTGCTCTGGTTACATCATCGGTCAATCCCACTCTTCCTTTGAAGAGTGCCAAGGTGGTCAATTCGATCCCATCATTGATCGATCCTACTCTCTCGCTAGAGAGTAAATCTGATTATGCCCACGTTTTTCTTGTTCAAATAGGATATACCGTGTCGGGGGGCATTCCTCCTTCTTCTGCGAAAACCCCTCCAAGTAATGAGGCCATCCTTTTTTATTGGGGTGGGCTAACTAAACCTCGTCTCCCCTCTCACATTCCTTTTAAGATTATAGTTCAGGTTTGTGGTCGAGACGTTCCTCATATGTCGATAGATGAAGGTTCGTCCATCAGTATTTTTTCCTCTATTTCTTGGCAAGATTTGGGTTATCCTAAGCTTGTGTCAGTTACCCAGACTCTGTTCGCTTTTAACAAAAGAACCAGTCACCCTTTAGGGATCCTTCCTCAATTTCCTATAACTTTGGTAGGGAAAACTGTCTTTATTGATGTTATGGTAGTCCAGGACCCCTTGGATTTCGATTTACTCCTTGGGCGAGATTATGTCTATGCCATGAAAGCTATTGTGTCCACTCTTTTCTGTGTGATATATTTCCCACACGATGGAAGAATGGTGACTATTGATCAACTTTCGTTTGTTGGCCTTGACTTGACCATCAACCCAATGACCTCCCTAAACGGGTCTTATATGCAGTCGATATCACCTCTGCCATAGGTCAATTATGTGGCATTGTCTCCCATGACTTCAACTTCTAATGATATGGATCCGGTAGTTGACATTGTGATCTCTTCGCTAGGGCTATTGGAGCCAGATCTTCTTACCCCTGATGAGACCCTCGACATGTGTTCCTTCCAGAGCATTCTTCTTCCATCCAGCGAAGATCTCTTGGATACCATGACCGAGTTTTGTCCCTTGACATGTTTTCCTTCCAGAGAATTATCCTCTTGGAATCCATGATCAAGAAGAGGTTACGAGCATATTTTTTCCTCTCTGTGGCAAGCTCATTAAAAAATGAAACAGAAGTCATGAGAATAGTTTTTCCTCTCTGTGGCAAGCTCATTAAAAAATGAAACAAAGGCCTTGAGCATAGTTTTCTTTTCTGTAGCAAGCTCGTTAAAAAATGAAACAAAAATCTGGGGATTGAACCCAGAGCCTTGAGCATAGTTCTTTTCCTGTGTCAAGCTCGTTAAAAAATGAAACAGTCACCTCTCATGTCAGGTCGATTCTTTTGCCAGATCTCATAGATGTCGAGTCGAGTCTTTCGTTAGCTCTCATATTTGAACATTCTTTTCATTCACCTGTATCCTTTTTCTCCATCTAGTATAGAAATTGGTGACAACCTCAAAGTCGGTGAATGAATTGAAGCTTGGGGGGGCATGTCTCCAGCCTTTGATGATCATTCTAGAGTTAAGCCACTAGCTTTTCAAGCTGGGGGCATACCGAGCTGAGTCTTTGTTCCTTCTCATGCTCATAAATACATGAGAATATAACCGAGTAGACTTTTATCACTTTTTCGGACTCGTAAAGGTTATACGAAAAAGGAACCCCCTGGAGTCTCCTTTAAGCTCTTTTCAGACTCTCTAAACATGAAAAGATTGTCGAGTGTTCTT
Source organism: Picea engelmannii (assembly GCA_009831015.1). Lineage (NCBI taxonomy): Eukaryota > Viridiplantae > Streptophyta > Pinopsida > Pinales > Pinaceae > Picea > Picea engelmannii. Next base: position 1,695,265 of record ML776961.1, read on the forward strand.
GCTTCCTTTCGCACTCGTTAAAAGGTTTGAAAGGGCGTCTTTCGAGTGGTAGTTTATCGCTTTTTCGACCTCACGAGACTAATATTACGAAAAAGGATAACTCTCGAGTCATCTTTAAGTTCTTTTCAGACTCTCTAAACATGAAAAGATTGTCGAGTGATCCTGCTTCCTTTCCCACTTGTTAAAAGGTTTGAAACGACATCTTTCAAGTGATAATTTATCTCTTTTTCAGCCTCGCGATACTAACATTACGAAAAAGTACCACACTCGAGTCGTCTTTAAGTCATTTTCAGACTCTCTAAATATGAAAAACCATCGAGTTTACCTTCTCTGGACTCGTTAAACAATCATACATTGAAGGGCCCATACAGGACTGAACTCTTACTTCTTCCAGTTCATTAAACAAAGGAAGAGGGACTTACCGAAGGTGATTTATATCGATAATGTGTTACCCTCCTCGAGATCTTTAAATAAAAAAGAGGTACTCGTCTATCTGGATGGGGGAAAAATTGAAAGAAGCAAGCCAAGCAGTTTTTGAGAAATTTACTAGTGACCTTATAGTCGCCCTTGAACACGGCATTTTATCTTTGCACGCATTTCAATCTGTTGAACCTCTGCATTAAACCAATCCTTTGAGTTTCCTTACTCCTTTGGGTCACCCAACGTAAGTCACAGTATCCATTGCATTATCAAGTTTTGGTCCCTATCAAGTTTTATGTTGTCATGCTTCAGTGTCCAAGGGAAGTATCTGCCTCGAGAGTCAGCCATCACAAATATCATGTTTCAATACCTATGTTAGTCCATGTTCATTTGAACTACCAATTACATCTATGTGTCAGTTTCATGTCGTTGATGGGGGATACATCAAGGCCCTCCTACAATGAGTCTATTTATGTCGACTTCAGCATATTATCCAAGAACTAGACTTAGAAACCAGTTAGTACCTTTGGACCTGCATGCCTCAATGGCAAGCCTCCTCATGTCTGACATTGGGTTTACATCATTAAACCCTGATCGAGTGATTCCACGGATGTTCGACTTAAGCTCATTCATTCGCATTCATTGGAATGTACTAGAGTACCTTGGGAATCATTGACATCAATGGTGATCTCCCTCGCACTTGTTAACGATTTACATCATTGCCCAGTAATCAAGTGTTTTATGCCATGTTCGACATCAGGACATCTATTCACATGGTTAGATTCGTACTACATCGGGATCGATAAGAGGACCCTGGGTTGAGTTATCACTCTTATATATACTTTGCCCAGGTTGTGGACACATATACTGTCACATAGATCCACTTTGTATTGGTCGTGGCTATGTCTTGTCGTCTTGTAGATTCACTATGTATTCTTCGTGGCTACGATTAGTTCAGGTCATAGGAGTATAGATCCACATTGTATCTTCAGTGGCTATACCTTTTATCAATATAAGTATGGATCTGCAGTGTATTCTATGGCGGCCATACCTGAAAAGTATTTATCACTCAAGCATATGTATAATATTTGTTTGATGGTTGTGTGCAGCTTCTACCAGATTCTCCGCGTCCATACACTTGCTCGAAAAATTCTACAAAGTACTTCAGTCATCATCATCTTCTGACTTCGCACTTGGGGGGCAAACTGTTACACATCAAAATCACTCACTTCAATAGTGTCGCAATTGTCATCATTACAAGTATTGTAAGTGTTGCATCTTGTATGCAAGTGTCGCATCTTGACCACAAGTGTCACAAGTGTCGCAAACATTATCTTGTCTATGTCGTCTCTCTAACGACATCGTAAAGACACTTAAGACACCTCAAAGACTAGTCTTGAAGAAGAGAAATCAATTGACAAGGAGTACAAGCCTTTTGCCACTAAGAAAACCACTAAAAAGTCAATTTTTGGAATGGAGCGCTCCCCTATGATCTGTTAGGGAGCGTTGGTGCTCTGTACCCTCTTCTAGAGGAGCGTTCTAACGCTCTGTGTTCCTTTTGAGGGAGCGTTGGCCTTTTTTGGGCGAAATTTGGTTTGTTGGAGGAAATCAGGGAAGAATCCCCTCAATCTCTGAAATTGGTTGGATTCGAATATGAGTTCAAGGCATGATCTTAGGGAAGATCCACAACTGAAGGAGAAGAATCCTCAACTTATCCCAAATATCCCTCAAGTGATTGGACCTCTCCAAGCTTATATAAGGAGGCCTTCTCATGGTGAAAGATACATGAAAAGATTGGAGGTATGAAACCTATGATCTCATAGGCAACATACAGTACAGAGATGGAGATTGAGAATTACACCAAACTTATGATCCCATAAGTGTGATGCCATTGAAGCATAATCAGTGTAGATTACTTGAGAAAAGGGGTTGGACAAGGAGAGCTGGAAGAAGTTGTTGCACCTTCATCAGAGGATTGTAAGTACTCTTCATTTGTTCTCATTAATATACATGCATGCTTGGCCTGTTTCTTTCAAGTTTATGTTTGTTCCACGTGAACTTGTCTTCAGTAGATAGATCTGTATTTGAGCTAATCTCAGTAGAATAGGAAGCTTGTTGTATTTTTGTTTGTTCTACAGGACCTATAGAGGACCTTGGGATTGAAGCTCAACTTGGACTTTGCGAGGACAAACGCCATTTAAAAAGGTACACTTTTCTTCTTCCTCTTGATTCATTAGCTTAATTAGATCTTAAAGGATGTCAGTGACCAATGATAGCACTCTTTCTATCTTGGTTTTAGGGGTCTAGATACCAAGAGGGAATCTGCTTGTCCGCAGGAGGATTCACCTGTAACGCCCATAACATTTGACTTCAGAAAACTCTCATGTTAAGGTGGGTCTTAATATGCGACCATTGCAGTTTTTCCATACCATTCGAAGACCTCTTAATTTGATAGGCTATCAATTCCTATGAGTCATCGACACTCCTTATCGTCGTCCTTTACTTTCTTCAGAGCCAGTTCACCATTTAGAACTGTCATATGTCATTATCAACCACCCCTGAGGGTGCTGCAGTTATGTACATCATCGTACATCTTCAGTTACCGTCCCACATTTTGGTTTCATGACACGAGCATGGGGAATGCTTGCCTTGTTTGTATACATATTTTATTTTTCCTTCATAGAGAAAGGTTTGGTTCCCACAGTTTTCCCTCTCCCTCCGGTGGATCACTCTTGCAGTTCCTTTCTTCACTCTTCCTCACAATGGCACTCTCAGCAAAAGAAACATTGATGTATTTCGGTTATACGTATGCTCCTAACCTCTCACATCAGGGGGCATATGTTATCACCAAAAAATCATTCGCAGCATTACAAACAACGATTGAAGAAAGACATCAACCCCAACAACAATCAATACACCTACAACATCAAAATCCATGAAAAAGGCATACAACTTTATACTTGGTTCATAAATCAAAGTGCGCAAATTCACCAAAGAAAGCGCACACACTGTGTGCAGAATGTGTGGGATAACACAACCCTAAGCGCGCACTATGCACAGAATGCACAAGATGCGTGACTGTCTACGAGCAAACCCGTGCACTTCTCATGAACGACGCATTTATGAATCTTCTCGGCATCTCAACCACTTCCAGTCCGACTTCCAACATGATTTGACACTCAGATCTAAGCAAAATCTAGCTTGGATGTTGGTCAAGGGCTAGGGAGTGCCCTAAAAGGACCCTTGTTCACATTATGAACTAGGTACATCTTGCCATGAATGGACACTATAAATATGTGCCATGGGTGTGCTAGAAAAATAAGAACTTCAAGGTATTGTTATGCTGCAATAATTCTTCTCGGAGAATCCTCTTTTCTCTTTGAATCATTCAAGCACTATAACAAGGGCCATTCCACTCACCTCTTGAGAGGATTGGAATTGTATTTCTTCACCATTGTGACTTGCCATTGTATGAAGAGAAGAGCTCTCTATTAGGGAACTCAAGAGCCCTCCCAAGGAGGAAGAGGGGATTCATAATTCGTTGTCTTTCACTACGGTGCTAGCCTATCAATACATTGATCAATTGGTAGCTATATGATTGTCATTTTTTGTTTTCCATGGTTCTAGTTCTTGCAAGCTTCTCTAACATTTTTTTTATTTTTTATGTGTATTTGGTTATCTAATCAACTCACAAACCTCTGCCTTGTTTAGCTAACTTAACTAGGCAAGTAAGTGTTGTGTTTTTTCTCACCCATGTGACAAAACCAACACAACATTTGGCTTGTCACATATTGTGATGATAGTAAATGATTAAAATTTGCAATTCAAGACAACTATAGTTTGTGAGAATAGTGATTGATATAAGGAATGACTTAGAATTTCTCAAAAGAGTTACATGTCGATTGGTTGACATTATATTGGTTCTGTAATGGAAAAGTGAACAAGTATAAAAGAAATTTAGAGGAATGTTTGTTATAGCCTTAATTTCCACCCTAAATGCTCAAAAGGGAACACATCAGAAGATGAAAGCCAAGGCATAGCTCTAGCTCAATATTTTGACCGTTTTTGCAAGGTCTCGCTAGTCACACATGGTCACCAAACGACATGTCGTGGCTCAACTATAGTGTAACTCGTGACACCCTCTATAACCTTCTAGATTCGTAGAGTTACGAAGAGGCAAGTGAGGGATGAGTTGGTTCTTTGTGGCATAAGCCTTGGAACTCACATCATTTGAGTCTCCATTGGTCTCTAGAATGTCAAGAATATCTCCCAAACCTCTTCCAAGAATCTATATAAAGAAGGAAAATATCGAGCATGAGGGAGGAAGAATCATTTACAGATCTATGCTTCCAAAATTTATAGGTGCTTCTCCATATACATCAGTTGCAGACAAGTTTCCTAGCTTGGTTGAAGAGTTGAGAAGGAGCAAGGGGAAAAGAGGAGTGCATCTACACTAAGAGGTAATTGTATTGATGTACTTATGTTATTCAATCTAATAGATCATTGGTTTTCCACTATGAATGTTTGTATTTCATGCATAAATGTTCAGATCTGGTTTATTTTATCATAGATCAGGTTATATCCAAGCTAGATATAGGATTCTAAAACTAAGAAGAGAAGTAGGAAGGAATTGTTTATCTCTTGTGTGTAGCGAGCGGGTTGTAGAGGTTGGAGACGGAACTTCGGGACTGAAGCAATCGAGGCATAGGACAACCTTCGTTAAAAGGTACATTATTCTACCATTTCTTAGTTTAATGGTGAACCCAATTGCTTGAGTCTAAAGGAAATCCATATAAGTCTATCCCATTGTATGTCTAGGATCAATAGGTAGATCCTAGGGAGATCTTACTATCCACCTGAGAGACTTTCTCCATAGCAGAACTGACAACTCCACTAGGGAAGAATCTTTGATTCTTCTCTAGTTCAAAATCCCTTGCCTATTATCCTTTGTTTTGATTTGGTTGTTTTCTTCCCTGAAACTCCCTCAAAGGTTGGATCCCTCATATATGACAAGATCTGAGTTAGATCTCGCTTTCTTCAAAATTTCGCACAAGTGTCACTTGTTTCACCATAGTGACCAATGACTAATGGCATGTTGCAGGTCATATGACCCATGACACCCCTTGTAATTTTTTAAAATTGAAAAATTGCCAGATTTCTTTGGTTATATCTTATTTTTCTGGTCTTAGGGATCTATTATTGGTCTTTACCTATGGATATTATCTTTGGTTGAGTCCTTTGTCACACCTTCTAGCTTCAATTTTGGTTTGAAGTGTGATTGTGTGGCTTACTTGGATTGCTTGCTTATACTTTTTTATTGTCTAGTGATCCATGAAAGTTGGGAAGGGCACCCAACAAATCTGATTAGATATGGTAGTGTCCCATATTGATTGCATTCGGTTTGTTATCCTCTTGTGATTAGTGTGAATTATTAGATCTACCTTCATAGTAAGTTTTGGGTTGATATCCGTGTAGAGACATTGGAGTGTTCCTTTCAACACCACTACCAATTTCCTACAGGTCCTAATTGTTGATTTGTTGGTTTTCCATTTGCAGATTGTGTTCTTGTTTATATTACAGAACCCTTTGCATCATATTTGGAAAAATAAACAAAAAATATTTGCATGCTTACAAGCTTTTGAAGCATTAAAGACAAAGTGCATTGTTAAAGTGTTTGGTTTGAGATCTTGTGAAAAGTTTGGATCTGATTTGTTTTGCATGGTTGCTTGGTGTTTGAGAGGTTGCATTGTGAAGTGTACAAAGAAAAATATCTCTTTCCCCTCCATTAATTAGAATTCATTGAATTGAACAATTCCATTGACATCTTTGCATTGCTTTGGTTGGGTCAAGAGTTAAACACACCATAAAAGTTCCATGTGTTTCCCTTTGACATAAAAAATAGTCATAGGAAAACAATTCATAAATTAAAATCAATCAAACTCTTTTCTTTGTTAGCAAACCAACATTAGATAGGTTTAGGGACTTGGAGTAGGATTGTAGAGTGAACTCTCCAAGACGATCAAAATGAAACCTAGAAGTCATTAACGAGTGTAAAACCCATTTTTGCAACCAGTGTGTCAGGAAACTCCTCTAACACAGGATTCAAGCACGAGGTTGCATCAGGTAAAGTAGGGAGATTACCCCTATCTGTTTGTTTTGGTGTTTATGGTATCTCTTTGACTACTACGTATACGAGGGTTTCATTGGTGCCACGCCTATGTGTGAGGTAACGCCTTCAAAGCTTCAAGCTTAGTTACATTGCTCTTACGTGTGGTCGAATCTGCCACTATTACCCCAGTCATTGATTCTGAGGTGGTAACCTTAGTGACCATTCCTAGGTAGCTACATGTGGGACATTTTTGTAGTACATGGAGCAGATGTTCATTCATGGTCTCATTTTCCCCAGAGGGTGCCTGCCTTAATAATGAGTGCTTGCACCATTCATGGTTGTTTCACATCATTCATCATAATTGTTCCCCGTACCTTTGCTAGATGATCTTGTGGGGACTTCATCTCCTTTAGAGGATTGGTTTTCAGAAGGCCCCTTGAGAAATTGGTTTGCTTGTTGTTGTCCTAGATTTGTACATGGGGGTGTGCTCTTTGGTTTTGAGTCTACGTCGACCTTAGGTTGAATTGTGTTTGATTGCACATATTATTTTCACTGTGGTTGAATCATTGCGATAGTCTCATTGATTACGAGGAATAGAGCCAATCACAGAGGTACAACCACTTCTCAAGTGACGCGAGATATGTGAACATGAATTTGAAGAGTCCCATCTTTGGTTTGAGGAGACTGGTCTGGTTGAAGTGGAAGTGGTTGATGAAAGTCCTCCACCCAACTTTAACCCTCCTTTGACTAATTTTGAAGCACCCATACTTATTCAGGTGCGAGAAATTTTTAGTGAGACTTTTTCTTTGTTTAGCTACCCTCACATCATGTTAGGCGAAAGTGTTTCATCTAGTGTGGTTGAGCCATCAATCCCATCCACAAGTGGGATTGGAAGAATCCCCACGAGCACCATTGGAACTACACCATATATTACTTTTTCTATGAGTCCCTCTATCTGGGGGACATCGGTCGTGTACTCTTTTCTATCCATTAGTCTACCTAGCATTCATATGCCCATCCCATTAGTTTCAATGCTCATAATTGAATCTCCTTTCGTTCGGGGTTGAGCCTTAGTTTCAATATGGGGGTGGAATTCCTTCCACCTCCATCATTTCTATGAGCGGGCTGACATTGTCAGGCGTTGGTTTACCTTTTGGATGGAACATTCCTAGTGGTTTTGGTATTATTCTTAGTGGGTATGGGGTCAATAGCATGTTAGGAGGGTTTAATTTCCAATGGGTTAGCACACATTTCCCTAGGGGCACGTCCCTTGGGGGCAAATTTCCACCATGGGGAGGTTATCCCTTTATCCACACATCCAGTCCTGGGGGGTTCTTCCCTAGAAATAGTCTTGGAAATACATTTCCATTTGGGTCTACACCTACCCCTAGGGGAAATCCCCTTGGGGTCATGTCTAGTCCTATAAGCAGTCGCGTTCATGGGAGTTCCACAATCCCCAGGGGCACTCACTCTTTTGGAAAACCACAACCCTTTGGCAACACAAACGTAGGGGGGCGACAAGGTTCATCTAGGAGTTCAAAAACTTCATCATCTTCCCAGTATTCATTTGCTCACACATCATTACCTTTCCTTGCAATGTTAGACTTGCAGGATTTGTCGTGTTTGACAAATGACCCTATTTCCCATAACCCTTCATGGTCGTTCATGCCTGCTAGGATACCATAAGGCATCCCCAAATTCGATAGAAATACAAGAGAAGACCCCTACACGCACATCATAACTATCATTTGTGGTGCTCATCCAATTCCTTGATGGATGATAGTGTAAGGTTGCGTCTTTTCTAAATATCCCTGACCATAAGTGCTTCCAAATGGTATATTGAGTTACAAGGTATTTCCCTTAAAACTTTTAACGACTTGCAAATGACATTTCTAATGCATTACCAATTTCCCATAAGGTACGAGATTGGAACAAAGATCTTGACATCTCTGTGACATGATACCTCCACTCACATTTATGATCATATACATGAGTGGAGACGAAGACGTAGGATGATGAAGATCCAAATTCCAGACAAACTCCTAATGGAGTGGTTTACAAAGTCCCTCTTACCACCCATTGTCAATGATGTAGCTACAGTCGGGGTGGCTATCGAAGAGCAAGCCACGATGCATTCCCAACACTTAGATTTGATTTACTCTCAGTCGACCAATCTTTATGATATTATCCCACATGATCCTAGGTTGTCAACATATCCCATAAAACCAAACTCAGGACCCCACGTTGATGGTGTGGTGGGTTATGTATCACATGCCACTATGGGTCAGCTAGTTGACCATATGGGTCACATGTACATTTCGTCACACCCATCGGTTGTTAGTCTTAATTCTCAAAATGTACTATCCCTACTTATACCTCCAAGGTGAATTCAGTGCAATCCACACAACCGAAGAATCCTCAACAACCTAGAGGAAAGAAGAAGATGAATAAAAACAAAACTTTCAACATTGAGCAAGGGACCACTCCCACCCAAAACAATTAGGGGGGTGCACGAAAGAGAAAAATAAGATTCGATTCCCCTGCACAATTTGTGGGGAGGACCACCCTACTCATAGTGTCCTTGAAAGGATAAGGTACATCAATTTTTGGCTCACCAAAGGATCCCCCAACAACCTGTTATCCTAACTCATCCTTTTCTCCCTCAACCTCAACACATGGTTGTAACAAATCATGCCCCTCCGCAAGGGGGCACAATAGGTACCCCTCTGCATGAGGGGTCATCCTCGAATGCTTCCATTTTCATGTGTGACCAGATGGTTAATTTGCATACTCGAGCAAAGAACTATGACAATCGATCCTACGCTTGTTGTGTAATAGACAACATATTCTTCCTAGCCTGGTGGCCCTCTTTAGATTGAAAATCATTCTTTGACACACCATGAATGACACATAGCCCGAAGACATGAGCTGCCCACAACTAAAATATTGTGGAATATTTGGCCCAAGTACTATGTGTTATTTCCACTCTAGAAGTCATCCAAAGTTGCCCAATGCAGCGAAAAGTCTTGTTGTCTACAATAGGTGGGGTTGATCACTCAGAGTCAAGTTTGATAACCTTTGATTCTGATCAGATTCATCATAGGCCTTCCCATCAAATTTATTTCCAGATTAAAGTGAGAACGATGGGGAAAAATATATTTTGCACTGTGATTGATGAAGGAGCCTCAACTTGCATTATGTCTATGTCATGTGGAAATGTCATCGACTCTCCAAATCTTGAAACCTCTACCACATTACCGAAAGCTTAAGATGGACATATGTTCATTCATGATGGGATTATCATCACCTTACCCATAAAGTTAGGTGGTAAGACTGACTATCTCTATTGTTGTGGAGGTCGTCAACACACATCTCGAGTACAATTTGTTACTCGGGCTCACCTGGTTCTACGAGATGACAAATGTTGTCTCATCCGTCTTTAGGGTCTTACGCTTCCCCCTTCAAGGGAAAATCGTCATAATTGATTAACTTGTGTTATGTACTCCAAACCTTGGATCTAATGCAGGGTCTAATGTACCCTTTGTCAGTGATACCCAACAGTCTTACATGAGTGTTGGTGCAAGGATGTTCAAAGACTCTTCACTCATGGGAACATTTCTTCTTCCCCCCAACCTCTTAATGTGAACATTGCTCCTATCAACATGATTTCATCATTTACTAGTGGATCCCTCGGGTTTGTTGATCCTTGGATGGTTACTCATCTCGAGGATGTTGAATCACATGGAGTGTCCATACCACTCACCCTAGTAGAGATTTCCTATTGGGTGATCCAATCATCATTTGTTGACTCTAATTTAGATTCCCCTCAGGATATGGAATCTGATCAGTACCCAGGGCCTTCATGGGTCATTACTCCTCTTCCAGTTTTCTATGACTTCCTTGATCTTGAACTTCCCTATGATGAAGTTATCATGGAGATCGTGGCTTCACCCAATAATCCATGGAAGGATTTGCACCATCATGCGTCTTTTCTTCCCGATTTGGAACCATTAGAGGATGAAATTCAAAATCCTATCGTCGTTGATAATGTTCAATGGTACCAATGTCCCATTATGATTCATGATGTATTTTCAGAAGGGAATCTATTGAATATTTCAAAAACTATTCCCATTGACATTTCCCAAAATCCAGGTGTCGTGGAACATATCCTGATACGCATCGACTATTTGCCCCAAGAAATTGAACTTTATATGTCCCCATTCAAAGAATTTTGCGATGTTTTGCTTGGTCCTATGAAGAAATGTCTGCCATTGACCCCCATATTGTTGAACATGAAATTAAAATGTATGACAGAGCCAAGTGTAATGATCCCAAGCCAATTTTTTTGCTTGGAACCCATTGATTTGATTATTATTTCTTGTGTATGCAGGTTGGCCATGAACATTTCAGCCTTAGGGTTTATTTCGTTATTCAGCCACAGATTTATATAAGCATCATTGTCATCATACGAATATCATCAACACTACACAAGATAGGAACCACAAGCAAATAGTTCAACTTTATTATAAGAAAGAAAGCACCCGATACAATAGAGAAGCAGATCTAGAATAGATGGCTTCAAGACAATAATAGAGTTGCATACAAAATGCTCCTGGAGATACAAATCAAGCCTCCCAAAGGTTGTAATAGAAGATGAACGCTCAACTGCAAAACTAGGGTTTCAACCTAACCCTAAAGCAACTGGTATGGCCCTGATGACTGTACAGCCTGCTGAAGACAAAGGCACCAAGGGTTCGACCCTCCTGAAGATGAAGACCTACAAATGTTGCAAAACTCTCCTCAATGATAGATCAAGACGATGGAAACCTCCTCCTGAAGTATGGAGCTCAAATACTGAAGCTTCCTCCTCAAACTGCAGAAACCCTAGGATGGTACAACCCTCCTTAAACCCTGAATATGGCCAATAGTATGGCCCAGCTGAATGTGGGTTCTGAATCATCTGAAACTCTCCCAGATGATAGATCGGGCAGCCACAAGCACTTAAGAGAAGTTTCAAGGTCAGATCTATCTTGTGACCTTCTAGATCTGAGAAATATTGAATCACCAAACCGTACCCTTACTCCTGAAATCGTCCCAACCTGCAGATAGATGATAGGGACATGATAACTCCTCCAAGAAGCCCTCAAACTAATGAGCAAGGGCTTGCAAGCAAAACCCTAATGTTGGAAACCTCTCAAGATTCTTCAAGGTGCTGGAAATAACTCTTCCTCAACAAATGGTGCACCCCTGCAAGAAAACCCTAGCTGGTACAGCCCTGCTAGTCCTCCTGAATAGATGATGGTTCTAGAATGGTGTGGGTGGAGTATTTCATCCTCGAGACCAAGCTTGGAGCTAGGTGAGTGGAATATTTCACCACTGAGCTACTCACTAGGGTTTGTAATATCAAAACCCTCAAAACTATATGCTCAACAGCATCAACAAGCAAAATACCAAAATCCAAAATGAATCAGAGGTGCGTCCTAGCCTTCTCTTTATACTTTTCTTCTATTTCCATGTTGAGTTAAGTTAACCCCTAGGGTTAACCCTAACTCAACCTCCAATGCTTCTATTTCTTCATTGAGTTATCTTTTAACTATTTTTTACCTTTTTATTAAGTCAACTCAAGAATATAACCTTAGTTTGGTTTACTTTTCCCCTCAGTGTGAAACTATGGCCTAGTGGGGATGCCTAGGCTACTAAGTCTTCTCAAACCTCTTCATCAAGAGGTGGGGGACAATACAGTCTCCCCTGCTAGAAATTGCTTTCCCTCAAGCGATTCCAGACCTGTTTCCCGTACCACTTGTTCATTCTCCCACGTGGCATCCTCAATGGGTAGATCCTTCCATCTGATCAGATATTATTTGATGCTTCTTTTCCTAAGCCTCTTCTCCTGAACCTTTAGTATCTCTTCTGGAATCAAAACCAGTTGCCCCTCTTCATCCATGGGAGGTACCACCTCAATAGGTGTGATGTGTTGGCCTATGGCCCTCTTCAGGCAGGACACATGGAAGACATTATGTATCCTGTTGCCCTATGGAAGCTCAAGCTCATAAACTACTCCCCCTATCTTCATGTTGATCCTGTAGGGTCCAAAGAAACATGGTTGTAGCTTCTCTGCTCCACTTTTTTTTATAGAAGCCTGCTTGTATGGTTGGAGCCTTAGATAGACTAAGTCACCAACCTCAAAGGTACAATCAACCCTGCGCTTGTCTTCTTGGACCTTTTGCTAGCTTTGTGTTCTCTGTAGATGATCCTTCAGCTCTCTGAGGATGTCTTGGCTCTGTTGTACCGAATCTTGTACCATTGGTGCCCTGCTATCACCGAAAGAAATCTCTACAAAAGATGGTGGGTCATAACTGTATAAGGCCCTAAATGGTGTCATGCCTATGGACACGTGTTGGGTGGTGTTGTAACAGTATTCTCCCAAGTGCAACCATCTGACCCGCACTTTCTGTTGCCCTACTACATAATTCCTGAGGTATCCTTCTACCCACTTGTTGACTATATCGGTCTGTCCATCCGTCTGCGGGTGATAGCTGGTACTAGGGGTCAAGGTCATACCAACCAATCTGAATAACTCGTACCAAAATGTACTCATGAACCTAATGTCCCTATCACTGACAATGGTCTTGGGTAGGCCGTGCAACCTGGAAATATCCCAAAAATAATTCGGCCACCTGTGTTGCACTAAAGTCTATGGCTATGGAGAAGAAGTGTGAAAACTTTGTCAACCTGTCTACCACTACAAAAATGCAGTCCTTCCCCTACGTCCTTGGCAACCTGGTGATGAAATCCATGGATATGCTTCCCCACTTGTGCTCTGGACTGGGTAAGGGTTGCAGTAGTCTTGTTGGGTGAGTGTGCTCATCTTTCTTTTTCTGGCATGTAGTAAACTCCTTGACATGCTTTATTACATCCCCCTTAAGGCCCTTCCATGAGAACCTCTCTCTCACCTGCTTGTATGTCTAGCTAATCCCTTAGTGCCCTGTCATTGGTGAGTCATGACATGCCTGCAACACCTTGGCCTTGAAGGCCGATTCAGGAACCAAAAAGATTCAGCCCTTGTAGTAGATTAGGTCATTGATAATCCTAAAGTTATCATCCTGTACCTGTCCGTCCAATAGCTGACAAGTGAAATGATCCTTTGCATACTCCATCACCAAGTGGTCCTTCCAGTCAACTGATATACCTGTCATGGCAAAAATGGATGGCCTCCTAGACAATGCATCATCCACCATGTTGTTCTTCCCTTTGACAAATTCAATGTCAAAGTCATAGGCCTGTATTCTACTCACCCATTTTTGTTGCCTTTCATTTAAGTCCTTCTGCTCCAATAGGTATTTAAGACTGTTATGATATGATTTGACCACAAACCTTGCACCTACCAGATATTCCCAGAATTTAGCTAGTGCGTGCATGATAGACAACATTTCTTTGTCATAAATGTTGTAGAGTAGCTCAGGACCCCTGAGTTTTCAGCTCTCATAGGCAATAGGGTGCCTATTCTGCATCAGTACGGCCCCTATGCCTTCTCCTGAGGCATCACACTCCAAAGTGAAAGGTAGGTCGAAATCTGGAAGAGCTAGGATTGGGCATGTGCTCATCACCTTTTTCATTTTATCCGTCATTATTTGAGCTTCTTAACTCCATTTGAAGGCTCCCTTTTTCGTCAAATCGGTCAAGGGTGCACACAGCTGAGCAAACCCTTTGACAAATTTCATGTAGTAAGTGCACATGCCTAGAAATCCCCTTAGTTCTGTGAGTGTTTTAGGGGTAGGCCACTCCATAATGGATTTTATTTTCTCCTAATGCACTTGTACCCCCTTTTCTCCGATGAAGTGTCCCAAGTAAAGCACTTATGTCATTCCAAACTCACATTTGCAATACTTAGTGTACAATGATTGTTCCTCCATTATGGACATAATTTGGTCCACATGCCGAAGGTGTTCCTCCCACGTCTTGTTGTAAATGAGAAAGTCATCAAAAAACACTAGCAAGTGCTTCCTCAACTGTTGTTGAACACATGGTTCATGCAAGATTGGAACGTAGTTGGGCCATTGGTGATCTAAAAATGAAGAAGACTTGAAAAACTTGAATAATTATTGCAAGTGGAATGTTATGTGTTTAAAGCAACAGGATCAATTTTCAACACATAAATTAAGGATTACTTATGCGAAATACACATAGACAGTAGCATAAAACATTGAACATCATCACATAAACACAGCAACTTGATAAAGGAGTTCACCCCTCTCCGGGCTACATCTCTTGGTCCAGCTTCCAATGGATCATTATTATTAAATTGCTCAAAGTGCTCAAAAACAGACCTTACAATGCTCAAAATGACAAACCGACTGCTCCAATGGCTTCCCAGAGTCCCAAAACCCCTGTCTGGGCTCTTTCGACACCTGAAACGGTCGAAAAATGAGAAAGATATGCCTCTTTGAAGTCTCCTTCTCCAACTTGTTGTCTCTGGTTCTACAAATTGTACTCCTCCTTCAGCAAACATGGCTCACACGCTCATTTAAGCGTAAAAACTCAGTCCCGTGCATAACCGCGCACCGGTACAAACCGTAGGACGGTTAGGGCGCCTCCAGGCCCTAACCGCCTCGGCACTTGGGTGCATGGAAATAGGACCAAAATCTGGCCGAAAAAGTGGTTAATCCGTTTTAAAAACCATATAACTCCCGCGCGGTTAATACACTGGTCAAACCACGGGTTATATACACGCATTAACCAAAGGTTAAAGTTCCAAACCCCGCGCGCATTTTTAATATAATATGCAAACTATGGAATATACATATATGAAATGTAATATTGCAATACATTGCAATCCAAAGTAATAAAACGCGCGCGCGCCAACAATCCAGGCCACAATATATACGGTCATGTGTATTACAATGTGTCCACGGGTCGGGGCTATGCCCCGACCCGCCCCCCTTTCCACTTACACATATACGTAAATTCAAATAAATTAACCCCCGCATACATTTCAAGAAACATACGGTGGTGTAATGGTAGGAGGATGTTTGTTAAGGCTTATATAGAGGGGGAGGTCCGGGGGTCGAACCCCACGGACTCCCACATACAATTTTACATAGCAAATATAGACCAACCGACGAGGGACACGTGGCGCCCATGCATTGGGCCACGTGCCCTCATACTATTTGCTGCTAATGCGACACGTGTCATCATCGTATTCACCAACGAACAACCAACCAGCAGCTGCCACATAACCTCCGTACGGTCTGTACGGTCCTGCCACGTCACCGTACGGACTGTACGGACAGGTACAGTCAGCATCCCAAAATTTTGCTTGTTTGGCTTGGCGGACAAATCGCGATATCTCCTCCATACGGACTCCGTTTGCGAAAGTAAATATACTGCCGGAATCAGGAAGACGAGATGGACACAATGGCACTGTTTTCGTCACATTCCGAGCACTTTGAAAATTGAGCAAAATTTGATCCCCTGATCACACCTCCCCATTGGGAAGCTTTTGGACCTCCAAAAGACTATCTCAGTCTATGTTAAGATGAGGGTATAGTTCCCTCACCCTTCCAACCTCAATCCACTTGGCCTTGCTTGGATTCGTCCCTTTAAGACCAACTCGCAAATACTCCACATTTCCTCGCTTCGAAGTTCGCATTCTCCTGTCAAGTATGGTGTCTTCCTGCAGTTTTGTTAGATACTCTGGAGAAAAATCATCTATGGAAGGAATATGAACATGCTCTCCTTGATCATCAATCAATGGAGGCTCATACAACTTCAAATTCTCAACATTAACAACTGCATACATCATATATGGAGGCAAATCTAAACGAAAAGCATTGTTACCAATCTTGCCGACGATTTTGAAGGGACCATATCGAATTGGTTTCAACTTTTTACCTTCTCCTTTAAGCCTCTCCTTGCTGATGTAAAGCCACACTTCATCACCAACTT
>ML776961.1:1726369-1751002 GCA_009831015.1 Picea engelmannii
GGCTGACTGAAGGGGTGTGGGCCCATAACCTGTTAGAATATAGAAGATGGTGTGCTCGTTTTACCATTGACGATACCCTCGTCACCCAACCACAGGCCGAAGCCTCCCTCCGAGCACCTTAACCTTGACCCGAGAATTCCTCCAGAATCAAACCCTAGGCTAGATAGCCAAACAAAGAGCAACGCATCTCTCCCTAAGGATAGTGCATCACGAAAGACTGATCAGATGTTCCAAACCCTAGCCAAGAGATATCCAAGCCAATACTGAAACTAGTTGTTGTTGCACCTGCACCTGCAACTCTCCTCCAAACCTGCGCACCAACTGCAACTGCAGTGCGCACCAACTGGGAAAACTGCAGTCCTGAGATGTGTCAAATGAGAACTGGCACCCTGTATTTATAGTAATCCTGCCAGTTTACTGGGGCTGACTTCTCTTTCTGGGTATGTGTATGTTCAGTATATTATTATTAATTCTGGTCGACTTCTTCTCTTGGAGGCTAATAGCCTAATATAAATTTTCTTCTTGAGCCGACAAGGCTTCTAGGGTTATTAGCCAACTCATTAGGGTTTCTCTTGCTTTTCGGAGACTTCTATTCTCGCCAGGTTCACACATGGGGGTAAATACCTCCCACAACTACCATAATATTAACAAACACTCTGTTAGATTGAAGGCCAGTGAACTGCATATCAGATACAATACTTATATGATGATGGATAGAAGAATGGAGAATGTGACAAATAGTAGAACATCCACCAAACAAAGATTTTCTCTGCAAAATGGATTTGACGGGTACTTGAACAAAGCACACAAACAGCAGGCCGATCACAACAAATCTTGTTGTTCAAGAATCTATTGTTTATGGATAGTCATTGATTCTCAATGGTTGTAACTCATTCAAGCAAGAGGGAAAAACAGAATGGAAAATGAAGAAATCACAATCTGATAGCATAACTCACAGGGATGTTCAATGTCAAAAATGAATGCTTAATAAAATTGCCCATAGGCTTACAATGCTCATACACAGGCTGACTAATCAAATTCTTCTCCAGGCCTTACCCTCTCGGGCCTCTCCACTATACTCAAGTTCATTCCCTCTCCTTTTATAGATTTACAATGATATGTTTACATTCCAAATTGATGGATCTAGGATTTCTAACTACAGAGATTAGTTTCTATTTTGCTGGAAATGAAATCATAAAAATAAACTAAAACTATACTGGTTATAATGATATCTCAAATAGACGATAATTGTTGGTCACAAATCTTCTTCAAATGGGAATATTATTCTCCTTTGTGCTTTAAAGCCTCGAGTTGATCTTGATGATAGAGATCTGTCACATATCTTTAACTGCCGATTATGCCCTGTAAATCTGGAATTATTCCTTATCTACTGATTTTGTGCCTGAGATCGATGTTCTGCCTGGAAAAGCTCTGCCACTTGTCTAAAATCCTGAAGATGCCTTTTCATCCTTTTTGAATGCCTGGAAATATGGGAATAACCTTCGTTCCATCAAATCTGCAATTGATGTCGATCTTATGCTTATTCTTTGCCTTAGAATTGTGATTATGTAGTTGTCGCTTCTTCCTCTGCATTGTTCTTCTTATTAGTAACTTCTTGTTCAGTTTCCTTGTGAGATGCTTCCCACAATTTATCTTCTATCCCAAGCTTTCGAAACTCTATAAGACCTTGTTCAACATCAACTGCATCATGAAATGTGAGTGACTGATTACTCCGGCCAATTCAGTACTGAAGGCATTTGTCCACAATATCCTCTTATGCTCCATGGTTCTCGGTTCTTCACCAAAAAATATATGAGCCAAGCTTGCTTAAATTGCACATCTTCAATCTCTTCCTGGCTCAGTTCAAATGCCTCAACAAACTTTGGACTATCTACTGGAGATTTCAAGTCAGGAAATGTCTGGCCCACTCGAAAAAGGTTTGGGCGACAATGTTGAGTCATTGCAAACACTACCGTATCCTTCACCTTCACAGAAGCAAGCTCAGGCAAACTTTTCTCAATAGAAAGCATGCTCTCAATTGAAATTTATTTCATTTGGTCAAACTATCTCTCTTGTAGGCACGCACTTCCCTCATAATTTCTTCATATTATTTATATATTTCCTTGGTATACTTTGGCATTTTTAATTTGTTCTTGAACGACAACTTACTCTTGAAGCTTCCCAAAGGCGTGGTCTCATGTATTGTTCTAAAAACTACATGCCCGAATTTATGATAACAAGAACCATAACTGTTGCATGTAAGGTATTCCTTGAGATTTCCTTGAATATCTTAGGGTTTCAAAACCTGTTTTCGCACTATATTCATTTCCTTGGTGGTTGGCTTCCATGTGACTCGGAGTTTTAATATTTAACTCTACATTCTGAATATCGATCTATTTCTGCCAGCGTTGACACTTGGAGCAATTTGGGATTAGATACAGCACCCCTGGTGAACTCTCTCCTTGTGGCGCTTTAGTAATGCTCTGTACTAGGCGTTCATAACCATGTTGAATATTAATTATGAGAGTTCCTTGTGGCATTTTGATTTATGGTGTCTTGGCACTTGTTCTTTCCAATTGTGGTGCTTGGACGTTAGGCTTTGACTTCCAACCTGATGGACTTAATTAGAGATTGGCTCTAAAACCAATATTTTTGTAAACAGATGTTTACAAAAATTTGCCCAAAATAAAATATGATAAAGATATAAATTAAAAACCTTTGACCTGACTTGATGTTGTGTTATGCTTTGTGTTTTAAAGCTAACTCTTGTTGTTTCCATTGTGCAGGTTTTTGGCTCATATGCTCTCGATCGGTGTTTAGCACTTGAAGGTTTGCTAGAAAGCCAACTTGGCCATAATGTGAAATTTTGTCATGTGACAACAACTTGTAGAAGCTGGAAAAAGACTTGGCTCAGGCTTCACCCTCATCAACAAGTTTTGATAGCACGCACTCATATTACTGTCCACACAAAGAGGATTTTCAATACTCTCCCCGGAGGTGGTTTCTGATCTTCAAACTTTTCCATAGCTATATGAAAATCTGACCTTGAAAACTCTTCCTCCAAAATTGGTATTAGTGATTGAACCATTTTCACTTATTGTCCAGCTTGGGACAATGAAGTGTATATTAGTTGATGACCACTCAATATTTCATCTACAGTTGTATCTCCCTCAAGATGACAAGTACTTTGTCTCTTAAGTGATTTTCTTATCATGGAGAACCCTCTGTATAATTGGAAAAACACTTTTCGGTGCTACAAGAATAACCCCATTCATGTAACAAGACTAAAATTGAATATTTAGTATCTAGATACTAACAATGTCATTCATGTCAAATCTTCACCTGTAAGATGCGCGCTCACACCGCTCCACTTCATCCTGTGGTGACCGTCGGTCCATTTTCCAAACGAGGGATTGATTTCATGACATGTAAACCTACCTTGATTAATGGTCATGGCTACATCATCGTGGTTGTTGAGTACTTAACTAAGTGGGTCGAGGCCTTGCCTACCTTTTCTAACGATGGCACCATTGTTTCTCTATTCATGTTCAATCACATTATCGTTAGGTTCAGTGTTCCTAAGACCATGGTGACTGACCATGGGTCCCATTTTCATAACAAGATGATGATTGAATTAGCTGTCAAATTGGGTTTTCTCCATGAGTACTCAACACCTTATTGTCCTCAATTCAATGGCCAAGTAGAAGCCATCAATCGTGTCTTGAAGACCAAGATCAAGAGGATATTGGGGAAACACTAAATTAACTGGCATCTCATGTTATTTTCGATATTATTGGCTTACCGTACCTCAACCAAGACTTTCATTAGGTTCACACCATTCCAACTTGTTTATGGTATGGAAGGAATCCTCTCGATTGAATAAAAAATCCTGTCATTAAAGCTAGTTGTAGAACTGCTGCCCAATACCTCCACCAAGGAGGAGCATTTCTTGTACTTGGCCCGTCTTGATGAACAATGTCATGATGACACATTGGCCAATGAAACTCATAAGAAACCTATAAAAGCCCAGTATGATAAATATGTTCGTCCTTGTGACTTTTTAGAGGGTGACTTAGTCTTGGTCTAGGATCAAGACCATGATACGTTAGGCATAGGTGAATTTGAGTCTTGTTGGCATGGTCCCTACATTGTTGAACATGTCTTGAAACGAGGAGCCTATGAGCTAGTTGACTATGACGGAAATCCATTTGTGAAGCCTCACAATGGGTTATATCTTAAAAATTATTATGCATAGGTGATCCAGAAGTTGATCCAGGAGCCAGATGGGGCTTAGAAAAGCCTAAAAATCAAAGTGCTCAGAATATCTTCAAAATGGACTTGTACGCAGGCCACGACGTTACGAACCCAACACAACTTGAACGGGAAAAAATTGATGACTATACAGTCTGTACAGTGCCATGTGGCAGCTGACTGTACAGGTCGTACTGTCGTACAACAGACGTGGAAGGGTTTGTGGATGTTGATGTGGATAGGTACAGGTGGACCAATCAGAGTGTGACATGTTTCACCACTGTAAGGGTGACACGTGGCACGTCCGTACGGATGACGTGACAAGGCCATACAGTCGTACGACACATGGCAGGTGATTGGGATGACACCTTAGCAGATAGTGGACCAATGGTTGATTGACATGTGGCATGTTTGGGCATATGGCATGGTGCCACATGGCACCCATTTATTGGTCATTGGTTGTTTTTGGAAAAAAAAAAATTGGAGTCCACCTGGTTCGAACCGTGGACCTCCATGGGCGTTGAGACTTCATGTAGGTTGGGCTACTAGCCTGCCTACCTGGTGGGTCTTAACCATAGTTGGCACCGTATTGTTTTAAAGTTGCATGGTGATTTGTTTAGGCGTGAAAAGGGTCATGGCTTACCCCCAGCCCTTGGTTTAAACCTTAACCATGCAACCATTGTATAGGACCACTCCTTACACTTCGGCATGCGCGGAAAACTGTGGAGTCTAGCCCCCGGTCGCAACACACCTCCATACAACCACACGACGAGTAATGTATGTTTGGCACAGATAACCATTGGGCCTAGCCCCAATCACATGGGGGATAACCATATGCTCCAGGTGTTAAACGGTTAGCAGGTGTGTAGGCTTAGCCCCGGTCGGTCAGGCTAGCCCGCCAACCAAGGGCGTGACCAGGACCTCAAATCCAAGGGATTATCACATGTTTTGTGTGCATGGAGGCTAGAACCAGGACACATGGGGATGCATACGACTGAGTGTCGAGTTAGGGGGGCTAGCGCACACAGTGTAGCGTTAGGCCACATGGAGCGCGCCATGTAACTAGGAGCCTGAGATAAAGGGGTTGCGCTCTATTTTATTTGCCAAGTGGGTTTTGTTATCACTCTGTAATTTGCCCAAGGCTGTGAAGGCAGTCACAGGGGAAACATCAAAACCACTTCGAGTCTTGGATCTATCCCTCCAAGACTCAGAGAGGGATCTCTCTGTTTGATATAGATTTGTTTGAATAGATATTAGGCTAGTTATGATAGATTAGTATTTGTTTTTTTAATGGTTTGGTTGGAGCAGGAGAAAAGCTATGGGCAATGGGGTCAAAACAACGAATGATCAAAAATCGATGTCAACAGGCTAATATCCACAGGGCAAGGTAGACAACTCACTAGATCCTTTAATTTAAATGAAATGGGAGAGACGGAACAGGTCAAGAAATCCAATTAAACACGGAGCAACTAAGAATCATGAGTTTAATCTTCAGTGGAAAACATAAAAAAAAACTATACCAAGCTAGAGACAAAGGGTACATTAAAACCAATTTTGTTCTTAATCTTCTCGGAATAATTCAGAGGAAGAAATTAATTATGATAACAAAGAAACAAATTTACAAAGAGGGATGCACATCACCAGTCAAAATAGTCACAAGAATCCTACAACATATCACTGTATTACTGAACTATGAATCCATGGAGGCTCTGTGAGCTCTGATACAAATTAAATCATGGTCCCTGTTGATCCACCTTCTCTACTACAAACATGGATATAAATAAAAATTACAATCCTTAGGCTCAGGAGATCGAACTCGATCTTCCTTGCTAAAAATAGCAAGTAAATCCCAAAGATTTGGAACTGTAAATTTGGCCGAATCTGCTGAAAATAGGGGCACGCTCAGACATATGTTTCTCTTCAACTTTGAAACCTGGGTGAAAACTGAAGGAAAATATTTTAGATGAGCATGTTATGGACAAAAACCTCTTTCAGTTTTTTCAATTTCATCTCCAGTTCGCCGAAAGATCTCCCGCAAAATCAGGACTGCAACAGGAAAAACCAAAAAATCCGAAAAATGAGGCTGAAAGACAGCGTTGATTCTCCCAACTGGTGGCACCTGTGCAAAATCTGGAAGAGTTTTTTGTTCTTCAGCTTGTGATGAACAAAAACCTCTCTCGGTTTTGGAAAATATGTCTTTGTTTACCCATAATCCGCTTCGAAAGACAAGGTGTCAAACAGACAAAAAACGAGTGGTTTTGAAAAATTGGGGGAAAGTGGTTTTTTGGGGAAATGTGGTATTTCGGACCCCCCCTGAGGTGGTAAGTGGTATTGGGAGGGGGGGGTCCAAAATCACCAGGGGGTGACAAGTGTCCCCCCAATACCACTTATATCGGACCCCCCCCTCTGTTAAAGCTCGAAAAGCACGAGGGGGGTTCTGATTTAGTTCACGAGCATTGATTTATTTTTGGGGATGTGTGAATGTAAAGTTGCGGGAGGGGGGAATGATTTGACATTTAACATTTATTTTATTGTTTTTTCTTTTTTCTTTTTTATTTATTTGTTTTTTAATATTTATTTCTTTTTACGTGTTTTCCTTTTCGTTTTTGTTTTTTATTTTTATTTTGTTTAAATGTTTTATTACGTGTTTTAGTTTTGTTTTTTATTTTTAATTTGTTATTTGTTGTATTAATGTCTTAAGCTTTTGTTTTAATTATTATTTTGTTATATATGTTTCATTTATTTAATATATGTTTTTATTATGTATTATTTTATTATTTGTTTTTATTTGTGTTAATTTAATGTTTTATATATGTTTTTTTTTATATTGTTTTTTAGTTTGTTTTTTAATTAATTTAAATTCATCCAACACTAACCTGATTACTAACCTAAGTAACTAACTATTAATTAATTAATAATTAATTAATCAAAGATTGATTTATTATTAATAAGGCTAATTTAATTTTATTAATCTAACGGTTTTTTTTTATCCTAAGTTTGGTTTATGCAGGGATGAGCGGCGGGTGAGACGTACTCAATGGGACAAATGGATAAGGGAGTGAGTGGCACAAAGGTGGATGAAGGATGCAGCAGGGTGATGGAGGATCGAGCGAAATGGATGGAGGGGAAAAAGGGGTCAACCGAGTCAGAAGTCTTCATCATGGGGGAAATGTCAAATCAGTAGCAGAAGAATCGAGTTACCTATAATTATAGGACCCCAACAGGTTCTAAACATTATGTTATATTTTTTATTGATTTTCTCAGCAGATTTGTGGGATTTTGACCATTTTTTGGAGATCTTGGGCCCTTTTTTAGGCAAGATTTTGGAGGGAAGTTGGGAGATTGTTACCAACTTCAGGCCTATAAAAACCAGAGGTTCTTGGAGCCATGGAAAGGAGTTCAGAGCAGGTTTATGCTGAAGATTTGCCAAGCCAAAGCCATTTTTATGCAGGGAAGACATTGAGGAGAGCACCTTTGCGGGCCATTTCTGGGAGCTCTGGTCATCCAATTTCAGTTCCGTTAGTTTTGTTGGGTTCTAGAGATCTGGTAGAACAAGACCAGATCAGTTTGTAACCTTTTTGGCATTGTTATGATGTCCTTTTAAAGCTTTGAACAAAAATAAGAAAGCCTCGCCCACTAAGACAAAGGCCCGAAGATGTAGACGAGATTTCCGAACTTCGTTATCACTTTGGTGTTTTATGGTTTGATGTTCAGATCTGTATATGTTTGTATGGTTGTCATATTTATTCTATAATTCTTCATCTTTCATTAGTTTCCTAAAGGGTAATTTAACTCATGTAAGATAACTCAACCATTGTCATTTAAAAGATCTTTTCAGATCAAGTGGTATCAGAGCTAGTTGACGGTTGGATTTTGAGTTTGCATGTTTACCAGGGAAAATCTCATCTCAGTTGAGAAAATGGAATCTAAAGAGGGACTTTCTCAAGATGAGAAGGATATGCGAAAAGCTCTCTTTGCCATGTCTGAGATGGTGAAAGTGTTGTATTAAGACTACTTGGAATGAAATAGATCGGTTCAAGGGAAATCTTCAAAGAACAACAAAGGCAACGAAGAATTGAAGGAATTTTCTTCTACATCTCTTTCAGAAAACATCTTTGAGGTATGTAGTGGAGTTCATTCATCAATTTTGTATTATTCCCATCAAGATGGTTCTTTTGGTGCATTTGACAAACATAGAAGAGGTATAGGTTTGAAATTGCTAACCAAGATGGGGTATAAGGGAAAGGGCCTTGTAAATAAAGGTCAAGGTATCGTTAATCCCATAGACGTTGTGGAAAGACCTCGTTATTTAGGATTGGGATATGACGAAGAGGAGATTGGAGCATTCTCCAAGATGGGCTCCAAAACATCGGAAGCAAGTAATTCTTCGAATGATCAGTTGAAATCATTGAAGGAACACTTCAGGAAAGGTCATGGCGTATCACTCCATAATGGTGATAGTGAATGTAAGTCATCTCCAAAGCAAATTGAAGATCAACAAGGAAGGTATAATGGTCATGGTTTTTCCAAATCTCTTTTTGATTATAACAAACATAATCATGTAATCCAAAACTTGTGGAATATGTACCCTTGTACTTTTTGTCATTCACCCAAGTATTGTGTTGTCAAGTGTTGGAAGAGACAATATTTGTATAGGAAGTTTATGTCGACCAGGAAGGAGACACGACATAAAGGCTCAACTCCACAATTGAATAAAGAGAAGGCAAAACAAGTCTAGATGCCAAAAACTCACTGCACTTATTGCAACAGGGGTGGACGTCAAAAGGCTAATTGTTGGAAGCTTAATCCGAAGCTTCATCCAAAGAGGGACAAAAGGATTCTGCATGTACTCACAAAGGAAGAGGCATTACCAGTGAAGCAAGAGGAACACCATGAAGGAAAGAAACCAACCACTTGGTTTTGCCAGAAGTGGATGTCACATCTTCATTGTATTTTGCTTCCATTAATGTAATCACACATGTTGAAATGACGACCTGTTATAACATAATTTTGAACAACATGGTGTTTTGTTTTTCTCCTTATGAGTATGTAATCAGTAAGGTCCATTTTTGTAACCTTTTGGAGGACCAAAAGGTCTTTAGTAGGGAGGTGTGATCCAAAATTGGATCCAGGAGCCAGATGGGGCTCAGAAAGGCCTAAAAATCAAAGTGCTCAGAATCTCTTCAAAACAGACGTGTGTGTAGGCCTCTATGTTACGAACCCAACACAACTTGAATGGGCTCAAATGGATGTCGTATGCTCTAGATATCGTGATCTATTCATTTTTCCAAACAAGTAAAAATTCATGACTGTACAGTCCATACAGTCCGTATAGTGCCACATGGTAGCTGACTGTACAGGTCGTACAACCATACAGCTGATGTGGCAGGCTACATAGATGATGACGTGGACAAGTAAATGTGGACCAATCAGAGTGTGACACGTGTCACTACTGCAAGGCTGACACGTGGCACGTCCGTACAGATGACGTGGCAGGGTCATACAATCATATGACATGTGGCAAGTACAATGGCAGGTGACTGGGATGACACCTTGGCAAACAGTGGACCAATGGTTGTTTGACACATGGCATGTTTGGGCGTATGGTACGGTGCCATTTGGCCCATACATAGGCTGCCATGTGGCATGTTTGGGTGTATGGTGTGGTGCCACGTGGCCCAGACATGGGTTGCCACGTGGCACCCATTTATTGGTCATTGGTTGTTTTTGGCAAAAGTTATTTTGGATTCCACCGGGTTCGAGCCGTGGACCTCCATGGGTGCCAAGACTTCGCATAGGCCGGGCTACCATCCTACCTACCTGGTGGGTCTTAACCATAGTTGGCACCGTATTGTTTTAAAGTGCATGATGATTTGTTTGGGCACGAAAAGGGTCAGGGCTTGGCCCCAACCCTTGGTTTAAACCTTAACCATGTGACTATTGTATAGGACCACTACTTACACTTCAACGCGCGTGGAAAACTGTGGAGTCTAGCCCCTTGTCGCAACACACCTCCATATAACCACATGGCGGGTAATGTATATTTGGCGCAGATAACCATTGGGCCTAGCCCATATCACATGGGGGATAACCATATGCTCCAAGTGTTAAACGGTTAGCGGATGTGTAGGCTTAGCCCCGGTCGGTCGGGTAGCCCGTTGACCAAGGGCGTGGCCAGGACCTCGAATCCAGGGGTTTATCCCATGTTTTTTGTGCATGGAGGCTAAAACCAGGACACATGGGGATGCATACAACCGAGCTTCGAGGTTGGGGGACTAAAGACCAGGGGGCCAGCGCACACAGTCTAGCACTAGGCCACATGGAGCGCGCCATGTGACCAGGAGCCCAAGATAAAGGGGTTGCACTCTATTTTATTGCCAAGTGGGTTTTAAACATTATGTTATGATTTTTTATTGATTTTCTCAGCAGATTTGTGGGATTTTGCCCATTTTTGGGAGATCTTGGGCCCTTTTTGAGGCTAGATATTGGGGGAAAGTTGGGATATTGTTACCAACTTCAGGCCTATAAAAACCAGAGGTTCTTATATCCATGGAGGGGAGTTCATAGCAAGTTTATGCTGAATATTTTCCAAGCCAAAGCCATTTTTATGCAAGGAAGCCATTGAGGAGAGCACCTTTGCGTGCCATTTATGGGAGCTCCGATCATCCAATTTCAGTGTTGTCAGTTTTGTTGGGTTCTAGAGATCTGGTAGAACAAGACCAGATCAGTTTGTAACCTTTTTGGCACTGTTATGATGTCCTTTTAAATCTTTGAACATAAATAAGAAAGCCTCACCCACTTAGACAAAGGCCTGGAGACATAAGCGAGATTGTCGAACTCCGTTATCACTTTGGTGTTTTATGGTTTGTTGTTCTTCATGCTTATGTTCAGATCTGTATATGTTTATATGCATGTCATATTTCTTCTATAATTCTTCCTCTTTCATTAGTTTCTTAAATGGTAATTTAACTCATGTAAGATAACTCAACCATTGTCATTTAAAAGATCTTTTCGGATCAATAGGCCATGCGGTCGCATGATGCTTTGTACATAGGTGTGTTTTTTGTTTTGGAGAGGTGTGCTTTGATTTTTATGTCTGTTGCTTTTCTCATTTCATTGCTTATCATGCTTCATGCTTGATTTACATATGTCATCGTCCACCTCAATCTACGTGGGATATGTTGACAGTGAGAGCCATAGTAATCAGAATATAACTTCTTTTTCCTAGGTAATCATCGTATCTAGTAAAAAAATGGGGATAATATAGTCTAGTCATCCCGGTTATGACTGTCATGGTAGCACAATACTGCTTAAGCCACATTTCAAAGAAGACGACGAAAGGGGCAGAATATTCCTTCAGTGTGTTGTTGCAGGTGAGGTGGCATCTCATACATCGGCACGAGGGGGACCCCCATAGTCACGCCCCAAATTTTATTGTACATGGTGGAGCTCCCTGTTGTCATCATCTCACGCTCCCTCTGATGACTCCTCGTCGCTACTCTGGCAGTGAACTTGGCCCCATCCTTCTGGATGCTCCAGTCCTACATCTGTGACAAATACAAAGTCATGTCAGTCATATTGCACCCACAAAATATATATATATATATATCTAAAAATTAAAAACACATTGAAATACATAAAATCCAAAAAAACAATTACCAAGAGGCCCCCAAGCCTCTCATGGGGGGAGGAAAATCTCCAGATCTACCTAAATTTGGTTCATGCATACGTGAAGTCCTATATTCCCATGATCTAATGGCACCACCATGAGTCGAAGCCTAATTCGTAGTGATCTTCATTCCTTCCCCCCTAGTACTTTGCCCATGTGTTATGCCCATAGTATCATCCTTGGGTCTTGTGGAACCAAGTTTCCCATCACTATTTGGGGTCTCAGTTGAGGTATCGTTCCCATGAAAATGGTCACTAGAATGGAGTTGTATCTGAACTGTGTTTGATGTCCATTTTTGCACCGTGATAGGTGGACTTTCATGTTTGCTAGAACCTCCTCACACCAGTTAAAAATGATGGGTTCCAAGCACATCAATGCCACCTGCATATTTTCCTTTGTGGCTAGATGTGGTGTTGTCAACCCCGCTACTCATGATATGTTGAACAAAATGGTCTTGAGGGGAAATTCAACGATATATTAGATAGGGATCTTGACACTTGACCTTCATGACCCGTATCAACAATACTGCTCTATGCAGTCCATGGTGGATAGCCCATCTCCACCATACGCACTATCAACCCTCCATGGTATGCCTCTCCGTGAATATATAGTACATAAGTAAA
Source organism: Picea engelmannii (assembly GCA_009831015.1). Taxonomy (NCBI): domain Eukaryota; kingdom Viridiplantae; phylum Streptophyta; class Pinopsida; order Pinales; family Pinaceae; genus Picea; species Picea engelmannii. The sequence goes on from ML776961.1 coordinate 1,738,913, forward strand.
TGTTATCAATCTCTAGGTAGAGCACACTGCCCTCTACGACGAAACAATCATGGTCCAAATTTCAGTACTAAACTAGTTTGTGTAGTAAGTAATCATGCAAACCCAACAATGGACAATAGAAAAAAAACTTTAGCAGTCCACATTCATGAAGATTTTCCAGTGTGGGGGCATTTGCTTGATCCCTTTCCTTCCACTCAATCATGATTGTTGTCTCCCATACATCCAAAACAAAAAATCTTCCTGTAAGCTAAAATCCAAAATCTCGTGATTGTGGCTTGTTAAACCTCCTAGCGCCCCTTAGGGGTCGTAGGACGCCCTAGTGGCATCACACGACATGTCACTAGACGTTGCATAGGTGTCGAGTGACAAGTCGCTCGACACCCTTGCATGTCCAGTGACACCCAGGGTCGCCATGATATTTCGGGCCTTTTGCCAAAAATTGCCTTGGAAAATAAAGAAAACCATGACGGGGAAAACAAAGGTAGGGTTCTTAGATCTTACCTAGTTCATACAAACTACAAATCAGTTGAGCAAATCTCCCACAATGAGCTCCTAAAGTTTACACTTGGAAGAGGGTTTTCTCCATAAACTCTCAACTCACCTCTCTTTGCAAATCACAAATGAGATTTTACCATGGTAAGTTTCCTTTTATAACACTTTGGGGGATAAAAAAAAGCATTTCTCGCATTGAGACCAAGTAAGTGGCTTCCATTTCTTTATCTTTATTGAGCTTATTGTCACTTTTCTACCATTTTTAATTAAAATTGAACCTTACATCTAGTTTACATGTGTTGACAGGATAATAGGGGATTTTTTTACGAAGATGGTGACTTCCACTTAACTTGAGGTATGTGTTCTTAAAACTTTCATATAGGGATAGGTTTTTCCCTACATCCACATTTTGCATTATTAACTGTCCATTGTGCCATCACAATGGCCTAGGTTCGATCTCATCAGGTTGCAACATTAGCCACTCTATTTTTGCACGTCATAACTTTTTCGGTAGTGCCTACCCTCCATGGGCACCCTAGTTAGCACCCAAATTGCCTTTAGATGCCCATGCTGCAATTCCTTATAGGCCCAAGAACCCTCTGGTAGTTCTGCCATAACCTGACGTTGAGACTCATTCCTCTCGCTTTGTCTATATTTTGGCCATATCCCATGGGGGATCCCAAAAAAATTATGTTTCTCAATGATGTCCTATGCATTTGTTGCTTGCATCACTCACCCCACCATTGCATTGTTGTTTTCCCAGATCCCTCTTACCTCTATTGCAGTAGCCTTTAACCATTTTCCTATTGCATTATTTGGCCTCCATTTTACATCCACCTACCCATGGAGAGAATAGCTACTAGGAGCGGATCTCACTTGCCAGTACTTGTCGCATTCATTTTGCTCAAGTCGATTCCATGCACTTGGAACATAGGAGTATGTTGTAAAGCCAATCGTTCTCTCCAGATGAGTACACTTTAATCTCTTTTTTGGACTCATTAAAAGACACGAAAAAGACACCTTCGAGTAAACTTTTACCTCTTTTTCAGAATCGTTAAAAGACATGAAAAAAAAAACCATCACGACTATACTTTATCTCTTTTTCAGGCTTGTTAAAATTGAGCAAAAAAGACACTACTAAGACACTTTTATTTCTCTTTCGCTGTCATTAAACCATGAAGGAGACACCAAAAACAAAACAAAAATCAACAAAAAAAATGGGTTTTTTTACCATTGATCTCTTTCCAAAATGGCCACATCAGTTGAGTCGCCCCTCGAACATGGCACATGTTTAAGTCATCATCTTGTAGTTTGGTTTTAGCTTTCCTAGGAACCATCCAAGTAATATGAGTCACAGATACTCCTCCAACTAGTTACTCTTCCAGTCATCATGGACAGTGCTTCAATGCATCCTGCGTTGTTGCACTATATTCATCCAGCTCTTGTGTCTTGCTGCCAATTCACCATTGTGTCATGCTATATGTTCAAGGGAAGTTTAAGCCTAAGTTGACCATTTATTATTTTGTTGACTTTTTGATTCAACCATCCTTGTGTCGGTTGTACTCTGTGATACTCTCTCTTCACATCATCTCTCGGTGTATGTTTTGGGTCGATTGATGGGGGAGACATTAAGGCCCTCCTTTGAGGGATCTCTTCCTATTGACTTCATCACATTATCTAAGAGAGGGATCTAAAAACCAACTAATACCTTGGAGCTTGCAGTCCTTAGGGGAAGGCCTCCTCGCAATCGATAGTGGGTTTTTGTCATTGACTCCTAATCGATTGATTATACAAGTGTTCAACATCATATCCTCTATTCAAACTCGCTAGATTGTATTAGGTACTTTGGGGTCCATCTTCCTCATTGGTGGGTCCCCTCACATATGTTCATGGTATACATCAATGACCGGTAATCAGATAATTTTTTCCATGTTCGACATCAACTCATCTCTTCTCATGTTGTAGATTCGTACCATTGGGGTCTGGGATGAAGACCTTGGGATTGGGGCCACATCATTCCTTTACAACATCCCCTCCTAAGTCACAATGGAGTATTTCACTTGTATATGAGTACTTTGAAGACTTCCGAGGAACTTTCCTTAGTGCTCGTTGTCTTCTTGATGTCTATGTTGTGACATAGATCCACATTGTATTTTCTCATGGCTATGATCTTATTGATGACATGGATCCACCGTGTATTCTTCCGTGGCCATTGTCTTGCATTTCTTGTCATGGATCCGCAGTGTATTGTTTTGGCGGCCATGCTTTGATACTCTTCAGAGTTTGAATATGTCTCCCTTAGGGATGGTCTATCTATGCATTTATCCTTGGTGTTTGATTGCAGGTACTCTTTGACCTTCGGACCTCTTTGCTCTCTCCTCACACTGCCTCACATGGATACTATTTTAATGTAATGTGTTTCAACCATCCATTCCTTTCCCGACCTCACACATTTGGGGGAATTTTTTATAGCCTTAATTTCCACCCTATAGGGCCAGAAGGGAACACAACAGAAGATGAAAGCCAAGACACAACTTCAACTCAAGATTTATATCATTTTTGCAGGGTGTCACTAGCCACACATGGTCAACAAGCGACATGTCAGGGGTCATCTATAGTGCAAGCGACATGTCAGGGGTCAACTATAGTGCAATTCCTCCAATTTTTCCACCCATAAAGTATTTTGGTGCAAACTAGTTACTTGAACCTTGGTGGATAGCATGCTTTACCTCAACCCCCAACTACTCATAGTGCAAATTTACAACCACATCCTAGTATCTTGGACTTTCTCGAGCCTCATGTTCAACCAGTGAATGATGGTTGGGATAACAACCTAGTGAATCCTCCCTCTGGTATCGTGCAATGGCTTGTCAATCCTCCTCTACCTCCTCACACAAAACCATTTATTACATCAACTACTTACATAGTCCGTTCTCCTCCCAAAGACCATATACTTCCCTCCCATGAAGTTTAGATGGATAAAGGTAAGAAACTTATTACCTCCCCTAGGACTGAGGCATCCCAATCATCCTTTGTACACTCAAAAAAACAATCATCAAAAGGAGAAGGTGGTAAAAGAGAAGTTTCCTTATGTGACATGCATCCATAAATAGTTAAGTATGAAGAGAAAAAGGCTTATTATGAAGACTTTCTAATTCTTATACCAAATGTGTCTAAAGGCAGAAAAGAAAGAGAATGATATTTCAGGAATAAATACCCTCATCTTTTTTAATTTGTATCGTAACATTGTTTTATTCTAGACATTTGATACTTTATTTTGGGACAGACAGTAGGCATATGATATTTATTTTTTGGAAACATTAAATATCATACTATTTTGATATTTGGGAGGTACAAGTGTTTGTTGATATGGAATAGTTTGGATGGATGTCTTATCTTGATCTATTTTTTGTTGCCGATATATGTATATATCTTCAAATTATTTTGGAGTTACAAGGAAATTTCTGGAAAATGAGGAAATGAAAACCTAGCAGGACCCCACCTATTATTAATTTAAATACAAAAACATATTTTACCCATATGATAAATAAGTTGTCCTCTCTTAGATAAAAGTTAATTAATTTTTAAACAAATTGGTAGTTCAACTACCTAATTACTTCAGGAAGATATAAAAGAAGGAGAGCAAGACAAAGAAGGAAATGAGAAAATAGAGAAGTGAAAGTTCTCGTAAGGTATGCCTGGATCCTAAGTGAGGTCATCATCTTTTCATTCCATTCTAAGTTTTTATTGGAGCTGAATTATCTTGTTGACAACAAGGTTATTCTGAAGGTGGAAAAGAAAAGACTAGGAAGAATCGATTGGTGATATGCTCCAAGGTCATTTATTTTCTTGAATGTCTTTTTTATTTTAATTAAAAGTTCTGAAGTCATTCAGTGCTAATTAATGCTAGTTTTGCATAGTTCAAAACAATGATGCACATGTAACTTGGATTGATCCAGCCTGGTTTTATGTCCCGATCTTTTCTTTTGACATTAAATTTCCATGTATGAGTCATAATTACATCTTGGACTTCCACAAATTCCTCTCGTCTGAGTCCTCGCAAGGACTTGAAGAGATATTCTCATTTGTAACTAAGAGTTGATATTAATAAAAGGATTTGTTTATTTATGGCCACTTACGAGATTGTTTAAATATTTTATTTCAGATTTGTCCTTTCTTTTATTTCAACATTTTTTGCTTTTCCATCTATCTATACAATTATTTTATTTTGGATGTTCATTCAAGATCTATTTCACTTTAAATTGTATAAGTTTGGATAAAATACATAAAAATTATATATATATATAATTAAAATTAGATCCAAGAATCATATTTCTTGAGGTCTGATTGAGATTTTGATAGGCTATAAACCAGGGTAATAATCCTACCTATCTCACCTAGCCTAATGAGATTTGAAAATGTGGGAGTAAAGAAAATCACCATTCCTTTCATCAACACATACAACACTCTTATAATAGAGAAGTCCACACTTCTACTGGTAAGTCACCTTTTGAAACTTGTTTTGGATACTTGCCACCTTCACCCTTGGATGTTGTATATGGACAACAAGGAGCGGGGGAGGGTCTCACGGAAGATGCATTAAAAGCATAAAAAATTGTTGAGAAGATCAGATAGATCCATTTGCAAGTATAGGAGACATTGAAGAAGTCACACGAAAAGTACAAGGCTAGACATGACCAACATAGAACATAGAGAACATTCATAGTGGGAGACATAATATGGTTACAACTGAATAAGGAAAGATTACAGGGTCCTGATAAGAAGATCAAGCCTTTGTAGTATGGTCTTTTTGAGGTAATGGAAAATTTTGGAGATAATGCCTACAGACTTAGTCTACCTGCATACATGCACATTTACTTAGTAGTGAATGTGGAGAATCTCAAACTCTATGAGCCTTCCATGTTGGATCATGAGGAGGAGAAGGTCCTACCTTCCATAGAGGACTTAGCACCAAATTCTCAAGTAGAGTTGACAAAAGACATAGTTTTACAGAAGAGGTCCAAAACTACAAGACAAGGAAAACTTGACCTTTGGAAGATTGGGTTGAAAGGACAACTTTCAGGCAAAGCAAAGTGGTACTCCAGGGAGAAGGTAGAGGAAAAATTTCCTCACCTCATTCACTAGAGATTTTGGGGACCAAAAGCCTCCCTAAATGGGGAGGTATGAACTATATTGGATCATTATATTATTTGTCATATATATCAGTACTTTATAGGTTGAAAAATTGGAGGAATTAGCTTGCATGATCATTTTGGCGGCTGGTTCAAATTTGGAAATTTGGGTCCAAAAAAACATCTGAAATATTTTGGAGCCATTTTGAGGCATCAAACAACACTTTTTTATGGTTTAAACCTTACTACATTGAAATATTCTATATTCTACACACCGAGACCTTTACAACGATGCAAGAATTGCCTCAATCGGAGTTTTCATGTGAAAGTTATGCCTCTCGCAAGTTGACCTACCGTATTGATCACCATGGTGCGAGTGGATACCACGTCAACCTCAATTACTTGGAAACGTGGGGCTAGCCACATAGTGTATTATCTAAGAACATTCTAGAAGGTCCAAAACCTTATCACAATTGAGGGTTGAGGAAGTCAAAACCCCACCCCTAGATGGCTATCGAGCTATATTAAATACCCGATCGTTATGAGGAGAAGGGGTTCCATTCTATGTTATTGTATTTTGTTCCATAGCAGAGCAAAATAACTAGGAGGGGGGAATTAGAGAGCATAACATAGGGGGTGAATGTTCTTTAGCAGCTTAATGGGCCATAGGTCTCGGATAACTCCATAGAGAGTGCCTTAACCTTTGTACTTTTACATTATTTATATACCAGAGAAAAGAGAGCAAAGCAACCTCACCTTCTAGTTGATTTTTCTCACGTAAGGGTTTTCCAGAGCAAATATTTGTGTTATTTTTGGATGGTGTGTGATTTAATTTATTGTTCTCTATTTTCCACATTTTATCTATTTCATACATAAGCATAAAAATCAATAACTAAATATTTTGGAATCTAAAGGAATTTAACCTTCATAGTGTAGATTTCAGTTTTATTTATCAGATCTATTGTGAAGAACTATTCCTGTGGAATATCCACGACATTTTACAAATCAAGATGATGCTTGTCCGATCATATGTGATGTTGTTTCCAAGATCCAATTGTTAGGCTACGTTTTTGTTCCTATTGATTTTTTTTAGCTTGTGAAGAAAGTGGAATTTAAGTTGTTGATATTATAATTTCACGAGAAAATAAAATTTTCACCTTGGAAATATGTCTCACTTCTTCATAGTTCCCTAGTGATATTTATCTTTGTATGTACTCCTTTGAATTATCAATAAGAGATTTATGGTTTTTTTTTTTGGAATTTTTTTATTGTTGGTATTATTGTGTAAATGTTTTGTTACAATCACCCCCAAGCTACCTAGTCATTATCGGTGTCATAGTTTAGTCATACTAGGTACGTTGTTGAACACCAAGGTTTGATCTTTCAATATTGTTCCTTGGTGTGTTGGTCAAGGACCCATTTAACAATTGAAAGATTTTTGGTCTTTGTACAATTCTTGGTGAAACAAAGTGAGAGAGAAAACATGCTCAATTGTTATGCTTTGTATCATACATTTTTTTATAGGATTACATTTTGGAAATGCTTTAAGCATTTCACAGTTCCATAAGGTAAATCCCATATTAGAAGACACAAAGATATTGCCTCATCATCATCGATATTATTGTTGGTATTATTGTGTAAATGTTTTGTTACAATCATGCCCGGGCTACCTAGTCATTATCGGTGTCATAGTTTAGTCATACTAGGTACGTTGTTGAACATTGAGGTTTGATCTTTCAATATTGTTCCTTGGTGTGTTGGTCAAGGACCCATTTAACAATTGAAAGATATTTGGTCTTTGTACAATTCTTGGTGAAAGAGAGTGAGAGAGAAAACATGCTCAATTGTTATGCTTTGTATCATACATTTTTTTATAGAATTACATTTTGGCATTTCACAGTTCCATAAGGGAAATCCCATATTAGAAGACACAAAGAGATTGCATCGTCATCATCGATATTATTGTTGGTATTATTGTGTAAATTTCTTGTTACAATCACCCCCGAGCTACCTAGTCATTATTAGTGTCATAATTTAGTCATACTAGGTACGTTGTTGAACACCAAGGTTTGATCTTTCAGTATTGTTCCTTGGTGCGTTGGTCAAGGACCCATTTAATGATTGAAAGACATTTGGTCTTTGTACAATTCTTGGTGAAAGAGAGTGAGAGAAAGAAAACATGCTCAATTGTTATGCTCTATATCATACCTTTTTTTATAGGATTACATTTTGCAAATGCTTTAAGCATTTCACAATTCCATAAGGGGAATCCCATATTAGAAGACACAAAGAGATTACCTCATCATCATTGATAGACAATCAAAAGCCATCGACAATCACATATAAATTCCAAAAATAATAGTAAGATTGTTATTATAGTCATTCTAGTATAAGCATACCCCAAAAAAGATCTGTTTCAAAAGACAATACCCTTGAACAATAAAAAAAAATCTATCTCTCCCAATAAATTTACCATAATTGCTTGACATAGCCATCGACTAAAAGTCATAAAAAAAGATTGAACAACAACAAAGGGCTGCCATAAACTCATGAGCATGCCAAGAACTTGAAGCCAATTGTAAACCATCCTTGGAGAGACCATTTGCCTCCATATTCCTTTCTCTAAATACATGACGAAAGGAGAGAGAGTTAAAAGCAACATTGAAATATTGAATCTCATAAAGCATAGGGTGCAATAGAAAATCATCTAAATTATTGGTCCCTGTAGGCCTCCCATTTTGCCATAATTAAACACCTCTTTTTCCACTACCATTCCACTTTTATACCTAAACATGGCCCTATTATCCTAAAAATCCACACTTCTAAGCCTTAAACCTTGCAACAAGCATTTAAAGGAAATGATTGCTTATTTTGATGTATTTCCTAAGTTCTTGATAGATTTTAATGAGTTTTTGAACTGACATTTACTAATGAAGAATTTTAGTTCAGTTCTTGCATTGTTATGGAGTTTCGGTACCTGAGTTCGTTGGTTCATGTATGTGCGCGCACCCAGGTGGAAAATGGTCACATGGGTTTTCAAGATCTAACCCTTAGCATGGTCGTTGTCCCTTGGTTCAAGCCCGAGATCTTCCAAGTGAGCACAAGGCTTTGATCAAATAGAAGGTCAAAGTCTTCCAACATCCAGGTCGTTGCCATGATCCTCCAAATAATGAAATTGATATTCGTATGCATTTCATGTCATATGAATAACATATAGATCGAAACCACTTTTATTGATTTCTCCACATTCGCTAAGTTTGTCAAGATGGATTGAGTGAAACCAAAGATAGTTGATTTGTTTGTTACCTTCACCATTTTAGATGCATTGGTTCACGAGAGCGTAGGGGATATTCTCATCGCCTTGCTTAGGGTTTTCTTTATATATGTAAATCATTGATGCAATGTAAAACTAGCAATATTGTAGCTATTAATTTGGAGTTGTAAGCCTCCGCTATTTGATGTTGCTATTATGCAAAACCAATGCATGTATTGAAGCGTACTCTGTAAACTTGGAACTTTGTTTTAATACAAAATATCAGTTTAAATCCACAATGTTCATTTAATCTCTTTACTGTAAGTTCCTAAGCACGCTACCGGTTGGCAAGGGCCCACCATCTGGGATGCGTAATTGTTCTGTATCTTTTTATTAGTTAGTTTAATATTTGCAATTCAATTGTGTCCTGTAGAGCTAAGGTACAAATTGTTGATTTAAGTATAAGGTTTCTCATTTATGATTTGTAGCATTTTATGAGTAATTTAATATGTAGCTTGTTTTGTCTTCAGAGATAATAACATTAACATCTTATCACTCCTCAGTGGACAAGCATTTGAATTTTAGATGGTCTGTTGTTTTACTGTTGCATTTCCTTTTCTATCAATGCAAATTTACAAAGTTTTGGTTTGATTACAGTTATTGGCTTTCTTAAAAAACTGATTCAATCATTGATATGAAATACATGAATGCCCATAAGGTGAAAGAATGTATTTTGTGCCCTTTTGTGGGAACATATCTTGAGAAAACTGGTAACTGCTTCCATTAGGATTTTTATCACTTTGTCATGAGCAAATGGATGTGTTAAGGTGAATGACAAGATCTAGTATGAGTTACATTTGCACAAAGATGGGTTATGTGGATGCAAAAGTGCAGTACCACAATATATAGACTTGTCATACTTAATATGTCAATTGTGAATACAAGTGTAAAAGAGTTGTTCTTAATTGAGTGTGATTTATGGATTTTACTCTTGAACTCGTAAATTCACTATTATACTAGTAGCTCACACAAAAGGCTTTGAGTAACCTTTTTGCTTACTGATTTGAATGTTAGTTTCGGTAAAACTTTGTTTTTATATTCAGATAGCATATTGCATTTAGTTGTGTACAATAACTGAAAATCTCTTTCGCTCAAATCTAAGCATATGGCAACATGAACAATTAAGTTGGTAAGTGAAAGAATTGCACCCCGAACCCTGGAAGGGTATTTGAATAGAGAACTAGTCATTGGCTTTTGAGTTTGATTTGCCTATCAACATTTTAATTATTTTTCTACATAGACAGTCTAAACATCCATTGACTGAAAATTAAGAAGAGAACAGATCATAGACATGTTCATGCGTAGATCAATGATTTGGACATGACATGCAGAGCCATTGATTTCTACTCATGCTTAAGAGTAGTCCTGTGGACAAAGTGAAGTGTTCTAAGATTTATTTCTCATTAGACTCTTTGTGTTTTGAATGGATTGTTGTCTAAGATTGGATTGTAGTGTGATTTTACTATCTTCTGAGAAGTTATAATAGTTTGGATTTCAATATTTTACCTACACATACTATGCATATAGATCACAAGTTTGTGAACCAGATTGACAAGTAAAAGGGTTTATTAACGACATATAAATAACCCAACAGTCCCCAACATCAAATTAATTTCCACTAAAGTGTCACCACATATTTAAAGTTTTGAAGCACCTTTATCCGCAACAAGGGGAATAAGCAACTTTAAAGCCATTGACTAATCAAAATTGTTATAACTCCTACTTGACCCAACCTTGAACTTGAAGAAATGAGAGTCCTCTAGGAAAAAAATTCCCTTTGCCCCTGTTAGCACCAGAAGTCACCTCTGGATTGCGGCAAAGGTAAACCTAGTACCCATCAGGTTATATGTCATGGTTAATGGATTTAAAGAGGTCAAATGGGGCAGACTCACGAGAATATCGTTTTAACTCAAAAAACTAGGGCAGTATGCACAAGCAAATGAGGTCTTGATCAACTTCAGTCAGTAAGTTGTAGTAAGGGTGAGTAGGAGGAATAAATTGAGGAGAAGATGTAAAGGTTTGCTCTGGACATCATGTCTTCTAGCAGCCTAAGGAGGAAAAACTTTGAAAACAAGATCCTCTTGAATTCGAAGTTTCAGGAAACTGAAAACGCTATAACTACACTGCAATCAAACATCCATTACAACACAATCACCACAATCCATGTGAATCCTTCAATCATGAATATTTAGTATCAGACGCAAATAAGATGGAAATAGAAGTTGACTTTCATTAAACAAGAAGTCTCAAATCAAGTTACATAACCAAAGAACAGGAGCTTCATTAAAACATTACAATACGAGAGCTTAGCTCAACCATCGACCTCTAATAAAACTCAAAACTACATACATATACTCAAAAATTCGCCCAACAGAGACGTGCTCGGACCACTGCATTAACATTTTCAGTCGACGCCTCCTCTGTCAGATTGTGCAAGCCTCCTCATGTTAGATGCGAGCCAGGCGCCATTGTGTGCTTTACAGGAAAAATTGTCCATAAGGAAGCTTCGGATTGATAGTCTACCTTTATGGCCACTCTCTGCATGTTTTCCATTTTTGGGGTGAGACAATGGATCACCCGCCACTCCTTTTTCATTTACGGCTTCTTCTTAGGATTGCAACGAGGCTAAATGCCCAGGGGTTACTGTGTGTTGTTGGCAGCTCTACATTGCAGGTCCTATGAAACCCGCGACCTTCCCTTTTTGTGTTTCCAAAATCTCGAGCCTCAGGCTCCAGCTCCTTCTTCATCACCCCTTCATGCTTGTGACCTCGGGCTGTGACACGAGGCTCCACCTCTGAGCGCTTCGCGACTTCAGGTGCACTGATGTGAGCCACTCCCGACTCTCCTGATCCTCAAACTCCTGAACTGGAGCTTAGAGGGCACTAGCTTCCCTCCGATATGTGTGCGCCTTAGCACAACACACCCTGACTTTGGATGACAAACATTTGTGTTAAGGTTTAAGCTATTATTAGAGTTCTTTACATTTCATTAAATAACAATAGCATAAGATAGGATTGTTCTAGGATAAATTCGTGAGTGCGGACACAGACCAATCTCCACAGATCCACCTGGATCTGGAACAAACTGAGACAGAATACTACTCTTTCCCTAGTTCTAAAGTATTGAATGGACAAGAGAAGAAGGATGATGTAC
>ML776961.1:1766428-1810473 GCA_009831015.1 Picea engelmannii
GATTGATCTAATGAATAATACAACAATAATAATTAGAATACACTTTGTAGTTGCATTATTTCAACACTCCCCCTTAACAAGAAGGGTATTCTACGATAACATTAGGCGAGAGAGAGGACAACATCAGGTGGGTGAGAGGACAACATCATCAATATCATCTTGGAACACTGACTGGTGTATCTATAAATCATCATATTTTTTTCTCATCATCAACACAACACAGAGGTTGGAACATCATCAACACATCATGGAGCTGGAGTAGCATCATCATCCTCATCGGTATGAGGCTAAGGTAACATCATCATCATCTTCAGCATTAAAGCTGAAATAATATCATCATCTTCAGCAAGAGGTTGAAGTGGCATCATCATCATGAACTGCATCAACATGGATTAGTATAACACTAATACATCATCATCATCAATAACAACACAAGGCTGATACAACATCAAAAGAAGCAATATTACAGCACAAAGGCTGGCAACACATCATCACAACACGAGGCTAGCAACACATCATCATAGCACGAGGTTGGTCACATCATCACAACAATTAAGTTGGAATCACAACACAACAATTAAGCTGGAATCACAACACAACAATTAAGCTGGCATCAACAATTAAGCTAGAATCTCAACACAACAATTAAGATGGTAGCACAATACTAGACTGGCTTTACGTCACAACAATTAAGCTGGAAGCACAGTGCTAGGTTGGCTTATCTCAACACAACAATTAAGCTGGAAGCACGGTACTAGACTGGCTTTGTGTCACAACAATTAAGCTGGAAGCACAGTACTAGGCTGGCATAGCTCAACACAACAATTAAGCTAGAAGCACGATACTAGATTGGCTTTACGTCACAATAATTAAGCTGGAAGCACAGTACTAGGCTGGCATATCTCAACATAGCAATTAAGCTGGAATCACAATACTAGACTGGCTTTACGTCACAACAATTAAGCTGGAAGCACAGTACTAGGCTGGCATATCTCAACATAGCAATACTCCCCCTTTCGAGGGAGGTCCTTTCAGACTATACCGAGCTTATCTCGAAAGTGCTCAAACTTTACACGAGATAGAGGCTTGGTCAACACATCGACAACATGTTCATCCATGCTAACATACTGGAGCTTTATGGCTCCTCTCTGAACCATGTCACGGATGTAATGATATTGGATCTCTATGTGCTTCGACTTGTCATGAAATACAAGATTCTTTGTCATCTTTATGCATCTTTGGTTGTCACATAGGATCATGGTTGCTTCCATCTCTAGGTCGAATAGACGGGTCAACAACTTTCGAAGCCATATAGCTTCGCAGCTGGCAGAACACGCAGCAATGTATTCTGCTTCCGTTGTACTGAGAGCACTGTTGGATTGCTTCCTACTCTGTCATGAGATCATGGTTGATCCCAAACTGAAACAACATCCTGAAGTGCTCTTTTTGTCAGAGACACTTCCAACCCAATCTGAATCAGTGTACCCACTCAGTGTGAAATCATGATCTCCATCATAGCTGAGACCAAAATCTAATGTACCCTTAAGTTACCTCATCACATGTTTTACAACAACTAGGTGAACATGTCTGGGTTCTACTAGAAACTGACTCAAGGTGTTCACGAAAAAACAGATATCTGGTTTGGTGTTCGTCAGGTACATCAACGATCCAATGATCTGTCTATACAGCATGGCATCAATCAATTCTGACGAAGTGTTGACCAGTAGCTTCAGCTTTGTTTCCATGGGTGTATTCATGGACTTTCACTCCAACATGTCAAATCTCTTTAGGATTTCGACTGCATACTTCCCTTGGTCAAGGAAGATTCTCTCTGGACTTTGCCATACCTCAAGACCTAAGAAATAATGCATTAGGCCAAGGCCTTTCATCTCAAATTTTGAAGCGAGCTTCTTCTTACATTCGGTGATGAGTTTTTCTTCTCTAGTTAGGAATAAGTCATCCACATACATCAGCAATATCACCGGCTCATCATTCATAACCTTGAAGTAGAGGTTTTTACTCTTGGTAAAGCCCAAGCTCATCAGGAAACTGTCAATTCTTCCATATCAAGCTCTAGGAGCTTGCTTCAACACGTACAGATCCTTCCTCAACATGAGTTTTTCTATCTTCAATCTTCAAATCAATTTATTTTGTTACATTATATCAATCTGGTACACTTGCTCAGCTGCAACTCAATTTGCACAATCATGTGCTAGCTCTATGTGCTTTCTGCAAGGCACTATCTGTCTCACTGTCTAGGAGTATGTCCTCTACTCTCTCTGCAATTGTTCCTTATGGAATATGGGATTCTGCACCTACATCTACTCTGAGGCTGAGAATGACTGCTTCATTCTCATTGTGGCTGCTAAAATATGAGAGTAACTCCTCTTATTTTATCACGACAACAATTTCATCTGAAACTGAGAGTGGATCAATAACTGATATCGAGGATAGCTCTTCTTCTTTCATGGGAGTAATGTTATCATAGTCATGTCTTCATGACCCAACTGATGTACTGCACCAACTGTCACTCAAATTTTAAATATGGGGATTGCTCCTCCTGCATCGCGTACTATATATGAATCATGGTTGTTCTGGTTGTCTTCATAAGTACTGGAACTGTTTCTTCAATAAGTGTCTCGTCATAGTCTTCTCCCTTTTTGTTGGGAGAATCCTCTGGACATACATCAGGCTTTGTACATCTGCAACATGTTTGATCTATATAGACCAATATTGGAAGTCAATACTGACTTCTCTTCTCACATAAGAATTCATATCCTAGTCTTTCTGACTGGCTTCCTTCTTTGTCACTGAAACAAGCAAATCATCCCGGAGATTTCATATCTCCTAGGAGTCTCTGAAGTTACGATCTAGTCTTCTCATGACATCTATCTTCCAGTCCTAGAAGTTGTCTCTTCATCTGATCCTTTCTGAGATCGGGCTTACTCTTGATTTCTTCTGAGTCTACAAGGACTTCATCATCTCTTACAGGGTATACTTGGTGTTGCATACCAAGTCTAAATATGGAAGACAGAGTCAGGCTTCAAACGAGATCTGCTTCTCGTTCTAATGTTCGGTCATCTTTGGAGCCTTCTGCTCCTTTCAGTCGATCTTCATATGAGATTTTGAATCTCAAGAGATAGCTTATTCTTCATATTCTTTGGTGCATGAGTGTATATGGTCATGTACATAGTTTGCTTCATGTCTCATATAATATGTTGCCTTCTACAACCTTCACTATAGATTTCTCAGGGTTATCACTTTTGACCTGAAACATGGTCAACAAAACAACAAGCAAGAATAATATCCTTTTGATAATAATAGATAAAGTAATAGCACGAATAATCATCACAGTAGCTCCTTTAGAGCTATCACTTGTGGCTTGTCTGAAGCAACGATCAAAAGTAAGAGATACACTACGAAATGAGGTCAACACTCTTATAGTGTTGTGATCGAACATTCCTCCATGGCAACCTGGAACTAACACACGAGGTTTCTCCTAGAGGAGGTGTTAGTTGTATCAAGAAAATGATTACATTAAGTATTTACCTCTATATGCTAACATGCTACCAAGTATAATACTTTACAAAGACTGTTATCTCAACTATAGTGGTTACTTGTAAAGGGGTAGTCATTAACTTGTCATGTGTACCTTTGAATCTTATCAACTTGATTAATCAAACCTAGAGCGTTGTTCTCAAGAATGAGTGTGCTTTTTCTTCCAAGTCTCCTTCACTCAAGATGGCAAGTGCTTTCTTCAACCTGTCTTCTATACTAAGACAATATGTTATCTTGACAAAAGGTTGGGTTAGAGGATAAACTCTATGATCTCAACTTTTAATCCATCTAATACCTTCACTCAGATTTTGATCAAAGGTTAGAATGATGGTCATAGCTACAACATGCAACACTAATCAAAATAATGTCATAACAAATAGATGCATATCAAAATAATCACACCTGGGTTGCATTATTCCTCTGAATGTGTTGGATCTTGAGATCCTTCTGGATCTATGGAAAGAGATCCCTTCTCTTGCAAATACTCTTTAAAGCTCAACCATGAGTACATACCTCTGACGACACCTGCAGGTAGAGGCACCATCTGGTAGTAGCGGTAATGATCACCAACTCTTAAGAACTTCAAGGGTGACTGCAACTGGTACTACGACTGCAACTGCAACTGATACTACAACTGCAACTGGTACTACGACTGCAACTGCAACTACAACTTAGGGTTTTATGAGGAAACCCTAATTTTTCAAACTTCGAATTTTGAAATTATGATCCAGGAGATAGATGTGCTGAGTTGAGGCGAGTAAGCTAGTGCAGTCAGATTTATGAAAATCCAACTTTTACCCCTTCAAACTTGATCAGTGGATTTTTGGACTGGTGCTTCTGGTTTTTTGGTACCTCTAGTACTTCTGGTACTTTGTGAAACTAGGGTTTCACTTTCCGGGAGATCTAGCCACTGAAAAGTTGCACTGAGGATGCCAAAGTGATCCTTGAGAAAGGGCGCACTTTTCTAGATGGTTTTGGGGCTGAAATACTTCATCAACAAAAAGCCCTGAGAAATACACAATCACAAGAGACACATCATTTATCCTGGGAAACCCTCATGGGGGAGAAAACCCGACAAAACTTTCTTATTATAGATAGCCGATACAATGTCAAGAGATAACTCAAACAAATACATAAAGTCCTCTCCAAAGAATGTGCCTCTCTCTCTCTCTCTCTTCTCCAACTGCAGCTATGAAATTTGCTTCTCAATGAACAAGTGAGTGTGTGTCTAAATGAGGCACTAGCCTCCTTATTTATACAACTCCGGCACATGTGGATGGAGGTGTCTCTTCACTGGCAGGGTCGACTTCTTCTTTTGGATGGTTATAACCACCTTTAATATATTATGGGGCCAACTTCTTATTTTGCCTATTACAATTATGTTTTGACCAATCCGCAAAAGGGGATTTGGTCTTTTACAATAGCCGACATGATCAATCTGCAATAGGGGATTGATCTAATGAATAATACAACAATAATAATTAGAATACACTTTGCAGTTACATTATTTCAACAATTTATGGGTTTTTAAGCCCCCTTCTTTCGCATTTTGTCACCCAAGGGCCAAATCCAAAGGAAAAACATCCCCCTGCAAGAATATGTGATAACATTAGGCTCCATGGAGGATAGAGTCCTCCCTGTGAGGCTCTAAGATCTCCTTTGCAGTTCCAGTCACCTTCTGCATGGGCTATGGATTCAAGCTCAAAACACCCTGCTGAGGAATACAGGCCGATAAGTAAAAACCGAAAACAAACATACATGGGCTCCATAGGAGCTTATTTATATACAATCCTAGACTAATTGATTTTTACATGGTGCTAGGTGAAAGCAAATTTCCACCATAGCCATTCAAGTAACTTCCTGACTGGAAGTTCCTTTACTCTGTCAGCGACTGATAACAGATGATGCAACCATGACAACAGAATGGTTACATCCTTCAGCTTTCCTCCAAAGGCTGAAGTTGAGATAAATCTAGGCGACTCCAAGGCATGAAGGAAATGCAACTCCATGTACTCGCTGACAGGCTCATAAAACGAGTGGCAAACTCCAGAAAATTTGTAACAGACAGTCCGATCTGCTCCACAGCTGCTCACACATGGTTGAATATCTCTGGTAAGCACAAGTGGATGAGAATCTAATGCAGGCTGATTGATCCCAGGTGGTACCTGCTCAATTACAGGTTCTGGATAGGAGATAAACTGCTCACTGAGCTCCTCCTTTACATGTTGCTCTGTGTTTTCTACGAGTCTAGGATAGTTGATTTCCACCCAATGCTTTTCCTTAATTAATAAAGGAAAAGGCTCTATAGTGTGGTCTTGGAAATCTTTCATAACACCATACTCGCCTGTGAGTATTGGTGAAGTAATGCAATTTGAAAATTTCAGAAAATCTGAAATGTATGACTCCATGTATATGGCCACATGATCATGAATAATGTGACAGAATCTTGGTTGCTCCTCTATAAAATTCTCTCCGCTTGCAAATAAATGCCCTCCTTGTTCTTTTGAAACCAACTCTTGATCATCAATAATTGTTGTCTCTTCTTCATAAGAATGGTCAAGATAAAGGTGCAACAGGATTTAGAACATCATAACTATGATCAGCCAAGAACATACAGTTATTTATGCAATCAACCACTGCTACATGCTCAAAATGTTCTGGAAACTGATCATAAGATTGATATGCATTCCTGCCCATAGAAAAATCTGCAAATGTTGAAGAACTTGATTCCAACTGTGAATCATACCTACTTCCTTGTTATTGTTCCAGATCTGATTCATATTCACTATCTTCTTGCTCAGAATCATAAACACATTGACAATCTTCTTGCTCATGTACATGCAAAATTTGAACTTACTTGCTAGCCCTGATGTTCTCTTCAACCTCTACAACATCTTCAAACAGATGTCTTAGCGATGAATATTTCCTTTCTCTCAGGAGAAGGACAAGCTTTGGATGTTGAGCCATGACATAATACACCATGGCAACAGTCTATGTGGGTCTGATCTCTACAGGCATACTATGATAAACACTGTAAAACCTCCTGTTGAAGATAGCTAAGGCTTCCTCTGACCCTCTCCTCAAGGCATTAAAATCATCCCAATATTGATCAAGGGACTTGTTATCACCCCACCACTTTAAAAAAGCATGGCATAGTTCGGTCCAGGAACCAATAGAACCAGCCTCCAGACATCTAAACCACACAACAACATCTCCATACAGGGAATGTGAGAACAACCTCATGGTAACATCATCATGAACGATCTCAAACTGATCAATAAAGTTCTCAAAGGCCCCCAAGTGCCTCTTAGTTGTAACATGATCCTCCCCAAAAAGTTGAGGAAGATACTCAAAGGAATAAGGAGGGTAGGGATGCAGGTGATGTGGCAGCCTTAGAGGCTTAAAAATCCTATCTCTAATCTTAGCTTGAAAACTTGTGGGTTGAATATGGGATTCGACAAGAGGATGGGGAGGTTCAACAAAAACAACATGAGGTAATGTTATCTGAGAAGGTTGTGAATCATTGTCAACCTCCTCAAAGCTACAAGGGTGATCAATTTCGAGAGGAGATGCAATACATATCTCACTTTTATGAATAGGCTGAGGTGAAGACACAAGATCAACATCTACAACACAAGAAGAGGGCATATCTTCTTCTTCCAAGGATGGATGAATGAAGGAAGGCTTATTGTCATCTGAATATACAAAGCAGAGGATAATCCTCTTTATATGCGAAGGGAAAGAGAGAAATGAGTTGATAAAGAAGAACAAGATTTCATTAAGAAAACTCATAGACTGATACCTGGTCTTTCCCTTCGGTATGGTCATTTTTCTGTCAACAGGATCCTCCCCAGTGGAGTCTTCGATGGTGGAGTCGTCAGGTGCAAGCTGCAATCTTCAATGGTTCTGATATCTGATGCACCTTCAGAATCAGAAGCTCTTTGTCGTTCTCCCAGGGAAGATATCTTCACTTTCGTCCTCGGCAACGACGCCAAAAATGTTAGCACCAGAAGTCACCCTTGGATTGCGGCAGAGGTAAACCCAGTACCCATCAGGTTATATGTCACGATTAATGGATTTAAAGAGGTCAAATGGGGCAGACTCACGAGACTATTGTTTTAACTCAGAAAACTGGGGCAGTATGCACAAGCAAATGAGGTCTTAATCAACTTCAACCAATAAGTTGTAGTAAGGGTGAGTAGGAGGAAGAAATTGAGGAGAAGATGTAAAGGTCTTCTCTGGACATCAGGTCTTCCAACAGCCTAAGGAGGAAAAACTCTGAAAACAAGATCCTCTTGAATTCGAAGTTTCAGGAAACTGAAAACGTTATAACTGCGCTGCAATCAAACATCCATTACAACACAGTCACCACAATCCATGCGAATCCTTCAATCATGAACATTCAATATCATACACAAATAAGATGGAAATAGAAGCTAACTTTCATTAAACAAGAAGTCTCAAATCAAGTTACATAACCAAAGAACCGGAGCTTCATTAAAACATTACAATACGAGAGCTTAGCTCAACCATCGACCTCTAATAAAACTCAAAACTACATACATATACTCAAAAATTTACCCAGCAGAGGCGTGCTCGAACCACTGCATTAACGTTTTCAGTCGACGCCTCCTCTGTCAGATTGTGCAGGCCTCCTCATGTCAGATGTGAGCCAGGCGTCGATATGTGCTTTACAAGAAAAATTGTCCATAAGGAAGCTTCAAATTGACAGTCTTCCTTTATGACCACTCTCTGCATGTTTTCCATTTATGGGGTGAGACAGTGGATCAACCGCCACTCCTTTTTCATTTGTGGCTTCTTCTCAAGATCCCAATGAGGCTAAATGCCCAGGGGTTGTTGTGTGTTGTTGGCGGCTCTACACTACAGGTCCTATGAAACTCGCGACCTTCCCTTTTTGCGTTTCTGAAATCTCGAGCCTCGGGCACCAACTCCTTCTTCATCGCCCCTTCATGCTTGTGACCTCGGGCTGTGACCCGGGGCTCCACCTCTAAGCGCTTCACGACTTCGGGTGCACTAATGTGAGCCACTCCCGACTCTCCTGATCCCCAAACTCCCGAACTGGAGCTTAGCGGGCGCTAACTCCCCTCCGATATGTGCGCGCCTTAGCACAACGCGCCCTGACTTTGGATGACACACATTTGTGGGTTTTTAAGCCCCCTTCTTTTGCATTTTGTCACCCAAAGGCCAAATCCAAAGGAAAAACATCCCCCTGCAAAAATATGTGATAACAAGCCCCACATAGGGGGCTCTCCTTGACATGCCCTATCAAAGAAAGCCCAAGCTCCACTCTTGTTAATAAACTCATTGGAAATTTGTCTACGAGGTTTCTCATTCTACATCTACTTAAAGCATTCCAATATAAACTTACTCTACATAGCACACTTAAGAAGAGGGATATATGTCTCCTTAAAAATACAAGTATTACAGGAAAGTTAAATGCCCCATGCTATAATAACAGGTAAATCTTTAAATCTTTTTAGAGTAGGATTAGAACACGCTTTATATCATACATACCATACCATGCATAGTAATACATTTTAGTTACATTAAGAAAGTTTATTCAGTTGTCGATGGTAATTGAGTTCTATAACTATCAATGTTTGTTCGTTTTCTCAGTGTGCCATGTGTTGTTATCGACACACTTGTGTTGGGCTTCCATGATGGTCCTAATAACGGTTGAGATTCTTGGCTATAAGTGCATGAGTGCATAGGCTACCAAGGTGTGCCTAAGCTTGACGTTAATATTGAGATGCACATGTGCATGCTATCAAGACATGTGTACATAATGCTTTTGTCCCAAATATTATTGAGGTAAAGAGAGAATTCATTAGTGACAACAAGAGTCTATTAAAAGTGCTTCACTTTAATCCCATAAAAAGAAACTAGTGACTAAGAATACCATGTTTGAAACAAGTTAATGTGAAAGATAGATACTTTTACAAGACATGAAGATGTACACCAAACATCCATAACTATATTCAAATCATTTATTTTCTTTATACTTATAATCACAACTTCAAATATTTAAAACATATATCAAATTTGTCTATATAAAATTAACTAATTAATTCAAATATTTAAAATATATATTAAATTTGTCTATATAAAATTAACTAATTAAAACTAATTTATCATAATTTAATGTTATATATAAAATATACATAAAAATATAATATTATCACAATAACAAAAACTCAAAAACTAATATATCATAATTTAATGTTATAAAATATCTGAGTGGGTCTAATGGTTAAGAATATGTGCTTCCTCTTAAGAGGTTACAAATTCAAATTCAAAGGGGGTAGGGTATGTATACCTCCATAGACTTTACCAGTCAAATCGCTGGACAGAATGGGGTCCCTTGTCCCATAAACAAGGAGTCTCATACACCAATTTAATGTGGCTTAGCCATGACCTTAAAAATAAATTATTATATTATTATTATATTAAAACATAATATTATCACAATAACAATAACAAAAACTCAAACCAAACTCTCTCTCTAACCATTTAAATTATTTTATATAAAAACTATCATAAAACTTTCTCACACCAATGAAAATTATCTTTACCTTTTCCTTTATTTCCATTCTTCGTGACATTCATATATATTGTCATGTCCATATTTATTTCACGGCTTTCCTCTTATTTTCATCTTTTTTGTTCCTATATAGCTACATGAACATATAAACTTAGTAAATAATGAATCATAATATACAAAATAAAGTACATTAAATATACAAAGCAAAGACATTAAATTAACAAAAGAAAAGTTTAGACTCACATGCTTTTTTTCGGCTTTTGTTTTAAAAAAAACAATTTCTATAAAATAATAGTATTTCAATATTTCATTTTTTTTTCCTTTCCAATGGTGTAATGCATGCCTCCTTTTTCAATGAAGCAAATAAATACATTATTAAAACACAAGAAAGAAACAACACTCAAATACGGTTTACCACTCTTTCTTAGACATATGCGTTTGACCTTATAACAATGAGCTTTCCATTTAACTAAAATGGAATTATTCCTTTATGTATCTTATAAACAACTCCATGCCCTCTTTTCTCTTAAGGGATACTTAACCATCTAGAATAAAAGCATTCACTTCAAATAGCTTTTTATCTTTTTCTACTATTTTAAGTGAAATATCAATGGGATTTATTTATTTTTCTTAATTAATATAAGGAAAGGTTTTATTTTATTAATAATAATATTTATTATTATTAAAAATTAAATAAAATTTAAGGAGCAATAAAAATCAAATAAAAACCAAGGAGTGATAAGTGTACAGGAATTTATTTGATTTCAAGAAAAAATTTGAACTATTGTTTGTCTAAAGATTATAAAAACCAAGGAGTGATAAGTGTACAGGAATTTATTTAATTTCAAGAAAAAATTTGAACTATTGTTTGTCTAAAGATTAGGAAAGTCTACAAACAATCAAGTAGAAGTCTATGTCTTTTATCAGGGTATCCTTCCAATGAACGAAACCATGACAAACTCCTTAATTGTCATAGAAGACTCAAGCATAATTATCAAACTAATGGTCTCAAAATTAACCCTGTATAATAACAAACTTACTTCAATTATAACTCAAATATAGGAGGTTTGTAGCCCACGTAAGGTCTCGTTTTATCAACTTTTACAAGAACACAACCATTAGGTTGACTTTCTAGCCAATGAGGTTGCCACTCTAAAAATCAGGCGTTCTACAAAAAAACGAGGGGTGACACTTTCATCTAACTCCTTAATACCCTTAGGTTATGGAAATGAGGACATGTAACATTGTAATTACTCACCACTTGTCAAATAGACACTATCATTAGATTATAATCAAGGAATTTGGATTTGAAAGGACAAGCCCACCCCTCTCTCGCATGCTCGAAATTACCTTTGATTTGGTACTTGAATTCCTCAACTAGGATCTTCATTGGCAAGGTAGGATAATGAATCACTGTGCAAGAGAAGTTAGCTGTGTCAAATGGAGGAAGGACATTCAACATGAAGTTAACCTGACAAGAGCCTCTTATAGTCTCAAGTTGGTTTATTAGAATTCCTGCCTATTAGACATAGTTCTAGGGTGTGCACATCGTGTAGTCGTTTCTTGGTATTGGTCCCTAGAAGTTGGGTGTATTTTGTGTGTGGTTGCCCTGTCAATGCTTTTTATCTATCTTCTGGTATTTTTGTATCTTTGGAGCTTACCTGGCATAGGTCCTCCTATTTCTTTGGGTTTTGCTTGCACCCTGGTCTTTCTGCATTGGGGGTATGTTTCTCTGGTCTTTTTGGGCACTAGCCACTCATATATCCTTTAGTTCAATATTAATAACTCCTATTCTATTGGAACCTTGACATTTTGTAGTGTAATATGTGGAGCAGGGGATCCTCTTTTGTGTGTTGGAAACATGGCTTTCTCTAGGTTATTCCCTCTTTGCACTAGCTCAAGCCCTGAAATGCCTTCGTTAGGCGTTGGCACCATACTTTTCCTTGGAGTGTTGTTCTCATGCATTACAGGGAGCCTAGGAGTTTAAAAGGGTTCTTAAAAGGCACGAAGAGTCCATACAATGCAACAAAACCTCTCTTTTTTTGGTGACTTCTAAGGTGCGTGAAAATGAACACCAATGCACTTCACAAAATGCTATAATCGCAAATACTTTGATTCAACAAAAGTAGAAAATAGATGCACTGGAGGAAGAATGTAATATGTTGAGGAATATGGTCATCAATCTAAGTAAAGACTCCCACTCTGTAGCTCCTAATCACTGGATGTCAACAAATTCAGTCCAGGCAGATTTTAAGGAGGAAGACGCAATTCACCAAGTGATGAAGAACATGGAATTTGAAATCAAAACTCCCTTCCCTCTAACATCGGGCATGAAGAAGCCAATAACCACCATGTTGTTTGCTAATGTTTATGTTCAGTAAAGCAATTAGATTTTTAAGAGTTTTTTTAAAGTTGCATACCTGTAAGAATAGTTGGGATGTATTAACTATAAACTTTTGCAAGTTATGTTTTTTGGCACATGAGAGTTGCCAATCTCGCTTAAAAACTAGAAATTGTTTTTGTACTTCTGCGATTTAACTTTGTTACAACTTTTACAATATAAAATTCCATAGTTCGATAAAAAAATTAAATAAAAATATTACATCAAAATAAGTTTATCAAAATTTCATTAAAATGAAGTATTTTACTTTTTTTTTTTTTTGTAAGTAAGAGTGTTTTTTTTTATTTAGATATAAAGAGCCTCCAAAAACAAAACCAGAGTTACAGATTGTTTAGAATTGTCGTGTTGTATTAACTGAACTGCCCCAAGGGGAAACCAGTTCAGCTAGACGGTATTATGGTCTACATGTCTACCAAACTAGTAAAACTGTAAACAGAGCTGAGAGTAGTAAACTAAACGCATGAGTAGAGTCTCAATATTGGTCATACATTTGGCTTATAATCTGGCCAGGTGGCGTGGGTTGCCTCGTCCCAGAGCTCCTCTTCGACAGGTGTTCCTCGCCATTCCATCTGCGCGTCGGCATCCGCATTATCCACTGCTGGTGCAACCTCCCTGTCCACGTGCATGGCTTGTCCCAAGTCGCCACCTTCCGTTGGAAGCTCCTATTCGCTCCTACTAAACGTTTTTGCTGGGACGTGCTCTTCTTGCTCTGCTGCTCCCTGGAAGGTGGAGAGGATATGGAGGAGTGCAGAGGCCTTCCCGTCCAGTTGTTGTAGTCGGAATTGTAGATCATCCACGCCCTGTCAGAGCTCGAAGACCAGCCCGTAGAGAATGTCCATGCTGTCCTGCATCTGCTCGTCTGGGATGGAGTTGGAGATAGAGTGTGGAAAAGGTGGCGCCTCCAAGGGTGGGCGAATGTGAAAGGCTTCTGAAGCTAATGCAGGTACGCTGGCCGGGAAAAACGGAGGTGCTTCAGGAGGTGCCCGAGAAGTGGAGGCCTTGTCTAGGATGGGCTCTGAGGGTAAACCGAGCGAGCTGTGCGTAAGAACCAAACCTTCAAGCCGGGAAGAGGTGGCGAGTGGTTCAAGTTCTGACTGCGAAGAGTGCGATGAGTGCGAGGAGTGCGAGGAAAGTGAAGAGTGGGAGGGGGATAGGCGTCCGAGGCCGAAATGGAAACGAGGGCGAGGTATAGGCGCTCGAGGCCGAGATGGAAACTAGGGCGAGCCCCTCCTTGGCCTGCCTCTTTGACTAGGCATGTTGACGGCTCGGGAGAGATGGTTAGGCTGCGAGGAATGCCCCAGGTGGACGGAGAGGGCTGGAGAGGAGCCAGTTGCATGAGAGCGCCAAGGATTTGATGGGAAGGGTTTGAAGCACAACAAGAGAGCACCAAGGGAGAGGAAATATGGAATGAGCCATATCTGCGCAGCTAGAGGAGATGAAGGTCGAGCCGCATGCAAAGGTTGACGACGCCTTCAATGAGATCATCCATCGAGGGGACAGCTAGAGACGAGAGACGCACCAGGCTTAATGGCGCCTCGGACGTTGTAGGAGGATTTAATTGCATGGGGGTGGCGGTTGTGCTTGGCACGGATCCGTCACATGGCCTTCGCTACACTGGCCTGTGCGCACCTCCTCGTCTTTCCATGTGTCCTGCACCATCACCCGATCTAGGGGGAAGTATTTTACTTTTAAAGACAATCTAAAACATCATTATAATAATATTTGATTCCAACACTTCAAAAAAAAGGCCTTTCAAAACCTTATTAGTCCCCGCCCTTTGGGCTGAGGGACTTATAGTAACTGATTTTTTCCTTTAGTATTAGTTTGGCACACAGATCAAAACTTTTATTCCAAAGTTTCAAAAATTTTATTCCAAGACCACGTTTTCTCTGCCTATAAAACACTCACACCATTTTTTTTAACCAATGAGAAATTTTGAGGCCTTATTTGGCCTCATACCGAGGCAAAACATGAGGCATTTCGTTTAAAACTTAGGAAGGCCTATATAACATTTCTTCATTTGGATTAATGCTAGCCTTAAAAGTTAGTATTACTTTGTAACATTAAATGTTTGTGTTTTATTAGTCCTAAGTTTTCCCAAACTACTCTGAACGCACCATATGTATCCTAAGTTTTCAGGATCTTCTATCTAAACACCATATGGCGTGCATGCAAGGATCGTTAGTCACTATCACCATGAAAGGATCATGAGTCACCATGTGATCTTTTAGTCTTTAACTAGAGCAACAGTACCAGGTGTAACGACATGCATGTTCTCTCCTCTTGTATGATCTGTGGCTTCGACAGGCCCAGGAATCTGAGGCCAAAGACTGGATGCGAGCAGACCCTTAGACGTCCTCAGTCACGGAAGATGATGAAGAAGAAGGCCGAGGGATCGGATCGGTCACCTGCACGGAGACCGGAAGCATTTTTCATCCATGGAGAGGTTGCCCGGAGGGCTATGTTATTATCGATCCGTCGCTCGAAGTCTCAGAGTATGTGCAGAAGGAATTTCCAAAGAAAGCTGAGCAAGCTGAGCAGGGTTTCGCTGGCGGCCAATTGTCGAAGAAAATAAGAGAATTTTGATTCAGATAGCCTGAAGTATCAGGCTGTGTGCCCTTCGCCTGAAGTATCAGGTTGTGTGCCCTTCTCAATAGAACAAAGAATACAACTGCATGTCACAACCCATGGATGTAGAATATAGCAGTAGCACATTCAAACTCAAGGTATGGTTTCAATGAATATGTATTTCATGATACTCACTCCAACTACAAAACTCCAACTAGATGAACTACATAATTCAAAGTAGTGAAGGGATAGCGATGTCGCTATTGTAATTGTTTGTTTCTTCAAAGTATCCAAAGTAAAGTCGGGATGACCTTCTAAAAAATTAAATATCGAGTAACTAAGCAATTAAATTGCTACGCAGAAGAGTACTTCTTCCATAAAAAAAACAAAGAATTTCATGAGTGCATAAACTAAAATTCTCACGTATATATATCCTTTGGCAATGTTGAAGCCTATAAAGATGTATCCATTCAAGCGGAGGGTGTGCCTATGTGACTGTTTTATTGGCATGTATAGAATTAAATTAGTTGGTTTTCCAAATTGCCTACATTTCCAAAAACTAGCGGCAGACGATTTTATGTAAAGCTTATCACACATTCCAATATTAATAAAATTTCTAGCGCCGCACCTGATTTCCAAAATAAGTATTTTCAAAATACCTAGAAGAATAGTCTAATAATTTGAATGGGTATATGCATTTTTTGTTTGAAGATCGTAGGTATTGTTTACAAGAGATCTCTTTATACAGTAAGAGACATACAATTTTAGCAGGAGACTCGGGAGAGGGGGTTTTGGGTCAGTTTATGAAGGCACACTGCCGGATGGCAGCAAAGTGGTTGTGAAGTAGTTGGAGAGTATTGGCCAAGGTAAGAAAGAGTTTCATGCAGAGGTGGCTACCATAGGTAGCATACATCATGTTCATCTCGTGAGGCTTCGAGGGTTATGTGCAGAGCATGTTCATCGTTTGCTTGTGTATGAATACATGGCTAATAGGTCTCTGGACAAATCTCTATTCAGTGATAAGAAGCGAGGTGTTATCTTAGATTGGGACAAAAGATATTAATATTAATATTAATCTATTTGAACAAACAATGTAGACGTAGGGAGAAAAGGATGACCTGGCAAACATGACAGTAACAAAGCCGAATGCACAAGACTGCAAGAATTGTAACAAGAAACTCTATGAAGTTGTAACTACTTATAGAAGTTAGAAAACAGTGCTGCAAGCATTCTCTGTTCTTGTAGACTTAATGAGATTTCATAGTAATTCGTTTTCAAGTCTAACTATTGTGTTCTAAGTCGATATGAATGGTCTAAGTAAGTGCCACCCCATTGATCCAATAAGTTTTGGGAGTATTTACAAGGGCAGTTCTGAGGATCCCACACTAGTTGGCAGGCAGAAGTAGACAGGCATAAGACTGGTAGATGAGCATATTGCTGGGATGTCTAGAGGTTCTCGCTCCTCACTCAGACCTGGGGGCGGGCCACTTTTAAAACCGGCTCCCTTCTTCCACATCTTCGATTGGACTAGGGAGGGGAGGGGCAGGTCGGCATGAACCCTCCTTCCACTGCTTGCCCAGACGGACTGGAGCCCTGTAGCCATGGGACGATGGTAACCACTTTTGTGCCATTTCCATACCTAGGTTCTTCCATCAACCAACCACTGCTTCCACCACTGCTTCCACTCGGTCTGAGAAAGGAAGAATTGAGCCATTTCCAGGCTGGTGCAATTGTCAAGAACCCACATTTCCAGGCTGGTGCAATTGTCAAGAACCCACATTTCCAGGTTGGTGCAATTGTCAAGAACCCGATCATGAATGAGGTACCCTATGTAGTGCATTAAGAACTAGCTGATTTGGACAAGTGGCTGGTTGGGTGCATGCTAACAAACAAGTGGATGAAGGCGCATGCTAACAAACAAAGATAAACGTGTAATAATATATTGTCCTTTAAAGTGAAAATCATACACATTCCTTACTATACTTTAAAGTTGAAGGCATATCAATTTATTATCACCAAAATTTGAACCCTAATATTAACTCTAATATCATAATATCTATAAAATTAATCTCCAGTCAATAAAACTACGTTCAAAGAAATTAAGGCTATAATGACATCAAAGATGCTGGAAACTCACACTGAGACTCCAGTCTGAAATGGGAGTGCAGACTCTCCTTCCTCCTACAATAACAAAACCACATAAAATAAGAGATTCTATGAAAAATCCATGATGATATCTATCCAAGACTTCAGAAACATTACTACCTTGACAACATGTTATAAATAAGAAAGGAACAAGATGCTTGGCTCGAATAAGACAAACTAAAAAAACTGGAAAGAAAGACGCAAAGATGCATTACATGTTATAAAAAATAAGAAAGGGATGAGAAATCACATGACTCATCCAAATATTCCAGATCAACCAAATTGTCTACATTCTCCACCATTGAGTAAACACTATAATTCCCTTGTTATTTTCTTACAAAATTACAACTTGAGGCACTAGAAAAAGAATCTCAAATGCAGAGTCGTAATTATTCTTCAGGGCAGAGAAATTAGATGGGTAACAGTTGCTCATAATCTCTTTATTGCTGCATAACAACTATAATACTCAAGGATCCATTTCTGCATAACAACTATAATACTCAAGGATCCATTTCTGCATAACAACTATAATACTCAAGGATCGACTCTATTGGACACACGCTATTGGAACAAAGGCTTCTTACCTTTTGGCAGGGACTTGTTGCTTAGCAACTCTCCTTGTTATAACAAGGTGTTTGTTTCCTCAAAAATCTTGTAAAATTTTAATCCAACAAATTAATTACTTCCATTTTAAAGTATGTGTATAATTACCTTAAAAGTTAAAATTGGACTTAAGGAAGGCATATGACTCTATCAATTGGGATCATTTAAGATTGACCCTATTAAAAGTGGGTTTTGGGATCGAGATGACAAATTGGATCATGAGTTGTGTTACTTCTTCTTCCTTTGTAGTATTACTCAATGGTGAGGCCACAAATTTCTTCAGAAGCGACAGGGGATTATGACAAGGGCTGTCCTTTATCACCATTGCTTTTTATCCTGGTTATGAAAGGTCTCAATCTATTACTGAAAACTAGCATTGGTGAAGGCACCTTAACAGGTATAAAAGTATATAGATTGATTAAAATTCCTCATCTACTATTCGTGGATGATGTACTAATTATGACAAAGGCAAATTTACAAGAATGGAGGGAAATCGACAAAATTATTAGTTTATTCTGTAAAGCTTATGGACTAATGGTAAATCAAACAAAGACTATCGTTCATTTTGAAGGCCTTACAGATGTTGAACTGGCTCCTTTCAAGACCGTTCTTCCATATACATTCAACGATCTCTCTATTAGTTTCAGATACCTGGGATACTTTCTAAAGACTGAGGTGCATAGGGCAGACGATTGGGATTGGTTAGTGGCCAAATTAACAAAGAAGATCAGATTATGGTGTAACATATGGCTTTCTTTGGGTGGTAGATACATTTTAGTTAAAACAGTGTTGGAAGGTTAGCTTGTTTATTGGATGTATATGGAAGCTATCCCTCACTCAGTATTAAACAAGATCGGAAAACTGTTGTTTTGCTTTCTATGGAACGGTCACAAAGATACTCAACAATGTCATCTCTGTAGGTGGGATACTCTCTCTAGACCAAAGAAAAATGGTGGTTGGGGGTTTTGAGACCTTGTACAGTTCAATACGGCCTTGATAGTTAATACTCAATGGCGAGTCTTGACGCGGGACGAAATCTGGCATAAGGTATTAATGGATAAATATTTACCAAACATAATTGTTATCAATTGGTTCAGGATGGCTTCACACAAGCAATGTTCTGCGTCTAGAATCTAGGCTAGTCTTACGC
Organism: Picea engelmannii; assembly: GCA_009831015.1. Lineage (NCBI taxonomy): Eukaryota > Viridiplantae > Streptophyta > Pinopsida > Pinales > Pinaceae > Picea > Picea engelmannii. The sequence continues at coordinate 1,785,416 of ML776961.1, forward strand.
GATCTGTTCATGTTATCACCCATTGGCTCAGTTGGCGTCCAAGATCGGGACATCTCATTTCCATTGCAAGAGATAAGATCTTAGAAATAGGCGACAAATCCTTCCTCCCATAAGATATTATTACTCATTTAAGTCAAAAAATGATTACTGTTATGGCGCAAGCCACTGTTGCTCAGGATCCCATTACTTTTTCAGAGATTTGGATAAGCAACGAGGATTTGAGATTATTTGGAAATCTTGCTGCCATTTGGGAAAGCTATTGTAAAGAGCTTATAGGCGCCGATGTATCGCTCCTCGATACCAATGATACATTGCTTTGGACCGGAGGTAATTCTTCTAGAAACATCATAGTTAAAAACATATATTCTGCACTTATATCTACTCAGAACTTTCTGATTTGGCATGGATGGAAGGTTAATTTATGGAAATGGAATATCCAACTGAAGATAAAATTATTTATCTGGATGGCAGCGGAAAATAGGATCCTATCTTGGGACGTCCTACAAAAAAAGTATGGGAGGGACCTGGTATTTTCTTTCTATGTAAACTCAGTTCTGAAGATAACAACCACCTCTTCCTTCATTGTACTTTCACTAAGACAGTTTGGGCCAGAATTACACATTTTCTACAAATTAAAAAATCTTGGGATGACACTTCACTTAATGATTGTTTAGACTGCTAGAAAAAGGACAAGAATGTTTCTAAAAGGCTGGCTGCTCTTACTTGTTGGTTCATATGGCTTGAGATAAACAAAGTGATTTTTGATGAGAAAGCACCTTTGACCTAGGCAGTAGTATATAAGACACTTGGATCGCTCAACAAGCTTCCTCCATCACAAAAATTGATGTCCATAAGATCGGGTCCGATTACACAAAATGATGGTTTTACCATTACTTGTTTTGATGGGGTGTCTATAACAGGTGGCTTGATTTATGGAGCTGGGGGCATCATCAAATTTCCAGAGACGACTGTATACATATGGTATATCAACTGCGAGGAAGGTACAAACACAAACACCAAGCTTATGGGAGCATGGGCCACTCTTATACTAGCCAAACATTTGAATATTCAAAAGTTACATATAATGGGGGACTCAAAGGTGGTTATTGATTGGCTAAATCACAAAGGAAAATTACATGCTATTGACATCAAAGGATGGAAGAGTAGAACAATGGAATTGACTAATTTATTTCAAGATATCTTCTTTCATCATATATCCAGGGAATACAATAAGGAGGCATATCGATTATCAAAATAAGCTCTCTTGGAGTCGAAAGACAGATTATCATATTTCTCATGGGAAAGAGGGACAACAAGTCCTCAAAATCATTTAAAACTTTTTTAATCCCTCCTTTGTTTGAGCTTGTTCAGGATGTTGGTACATGGATCCCAAAGTTTTTTTGATATTTTGAGGAGATGAACTTCTTTAATGTTAGTATTATCTAATGCTCAGTGGTTTTGTATAAGGTCTTTTTTTGGATAGTCTTTTGTGACAGAATAATGTCTAGCTGGATCAATAGAGATTAGTTTTGATCAAGGATCCTTGAAGATGTAGAAAAATTATACACTAATATAATTTTGAGCGAATTTTCTACTGGAAAGTACCTTAAAAGTTTAAGAGAGTTTTTTATACCTTACTCAATTTAAATAAGTATTTACCTTACCTTTTTAAAGTTTTATTATAAATATTTAATCCTTAAGACTGTTATAAAACTTAGACGTAACAAAGTATTTATAATAATTTTATTTTTTTCTTAGAATAAGGTTTTGGGGTATATTATGTACACCTTGGTCTTCCATAGATTTTAGCAGCATCTAGGAGGTTCATTATCCTATAAACAAGAGGGTCTCATACACCAATTTGATGTCTGTTTAGTTGTGATCTTAAAATTAGATTATTATTATTATTATTTTTTGTATTGGGGGAATCAACAACGAGTGGTTCTCGTACTCGCGTGACACGTGGTCGATACCCGTCCGCTACCACTATAACCCCAGGTGCAACCACCCAGCCCGCAAGAATGGCGCACGAGTAAATCCGGGTGAGAATCGAACATGAGACCTCATTTTACAAATTTCCTTCCATTTACACGACACTTGCCAATCCGTCTACACCAGTGCGGGCTAGATTATTATTATTATTATATATTTTTAAAGACTCCTCAAATTTTTATTAAAAATATTTATTTTTAATGTTTTTTAAAATGTTATTTTTTGATTATCAAAATTTTGATTTATTTATTTTTTAATTTTTTGATTTTAATTTTTTAAAAACTCCTCATAAGGTTCAATTTGGTCTCAGTAGACGTTAATCATCATGAATATATATATATATATATATATATATATATATATATATATATATATTGTAATATTAATATTAACCCCTGATCTATCAAGGGCATAGAGGGATCAAATCTCTCCAGGTGAAAACATCTTTTAGAGTGCAAAACTTAAGGAAAAATTAAAGGTTTGCACCTCTAAAGATTTGATCCCTTTGAACTCTTGATACAAAGTTAAAATAGATCTATGCTGGTAATAAAATGACCTAAGATCAAACACAAATATATATTACCATCAAACAATAATATAAAAAACCCAACCTTGAATGACAAATCATAATAATCCTTTAAATTAGCTTTCATGAAAAAAAAAATAATAATTAAAAAAAAACAAACCCAAAATAAAAAACTCCATCATTAAACATTTAAAAAAAACAACAAACCCAAAATAAAAAACTCCATCATTAAACATTTAACTAATTTTTACAATATCTTAATCCTTACCCAACTAAATTCACAAAAATGTATCCCATTCAGATCCATTATCTTAATCCTTACCCAACTAAATTCACAAAAATGTATCCCATTCCGATCCATCCTCTCCACTTCATTCCTTAAATACGATAAATTTAGAAAACAAAACCCACATCAAAAATTCCAATTTTCTATGATACTTCATAGACACCGACTCGAAACCAACCCAATCTCAAATGGCAATGTCACATTCTCTTACATCTCCACCCGTTTCCTTTTCTTTTTGCCTCAACCTCAATGCATATCATCTATTCTCTCTACTCGGGACCTATATATGCCAACTTAACTCCACCGCCCGCAAGTTTTCATTATGTTTGTGCCTTGAGGCTTGAGCAACCCCCATTGACTGTCCATCGCCCAAGAGCCTAAATCGAGGAGGAAGAGGCGCATGGCCACTTAGGCGGGGGCAATTAAGTCGAAGGCAAAAATCCAAAGCCCCCATATTCGTAGATCTCCTATTAATTTCCCAATCCCTCTTGCTCACCACCCAAAAGATTATTTCATTGATTCATCCATTCCTCACATTTCATCCCTTCGCCTTCTCCGACCTCCTTCCCTAAAGACAAAGAAAAACAAGCAGCCAGAAGAAGAAGGAAGAAGAAAAATTGTATCGGATGGCAAAGTGGGTGTCGGATTGGTAGAGACAGGGGTTATGCAGATGATGCAGAAGCAGCCAAGCTCAATAATTCTGCAGATGCATTGATCAAGCCACAAAATTACACAATTTCGTAAGCAGAAAACAGGATTTCGGTGTTTTGGGTTTGATAAAACAGGGATTCCTGAGTTGGGCATAAAGCTATTTATACGCAGGGATTCCTGAGTTGGGCATCCGCTATTTCTACGCAGGGATTCAAGGTAGATGCTCATCTGCCCTACAAATTTTCTTTTGCTATTTTTTGCAAGTGCCCAGCTCAGGATTTGAGTGTTTGTGTGTGGATTTCTGTCCCATAAATCACTGGCAGGGATCCTGTAGTAAGAAGAGTATCAGGCAGTCATGGTGTCGACAAGACGTGGTTCAGCGAGCAGCAAGCGTCCGTCTCCATCTCCGGATCTGCCCGGGCCCAAGCGCTCCAAGGTATGGGATTTCTTGCTGCCTGAATTTTATCACAATCCCCTATTTCGGGTGAGGGCATTATTGTAAAATTTATCCATCTTGGCTGTTTTGGGTGGGCCTTTTTAGCGGGGCAGGCCTGAATTTTTTTCATCTGCAGCCGGTTGGATGGGTGTCTGAATGCATTTGACTTGTTGGGTAGTTGGATTGTATCTGTGGCCTTGCAGCATGGGATTAAGTTTGGAGATTTGTTTGAAGTTCTAGATTTAGCAGGTTGATTCTGGTCTTACGGTTAGCTGGATAGTTGCAAGGGTGGAGATGGATTAGGAAATTGCTGTATGGGTTGATTGAGCTCGGTGATTTGTTTGGGGTTTTAGATTTAGCAGCTGGGTTCTGGTTTTATGGTTAGCTGGGTGGTTCCAGGGGGTGGAGATGAATTAGGAAAAGGATTCTGATTTTATTGCATTGGGTTTTGTTCCTTTTTAGTCCGAGGTGCTGCCAGAGGAAGAATCTGTTCGCGTCGACGACTGTGGGAATTCCAAGGAATTGGCATCGTCCACTGCCCTCGATGACCACCCGCAACCTGATCTGCATAACGATTCTAGTAACGATGCTGCAATGAACGATATGCCTGGCATTAACAAGGCCAACGAGGCGTCTTCCGAGGGTGAAGGTGCAGAAAAAAATGCGGAAGTGCCCCCATCTTCAGGTCAATTCATTGATCCTGCTGAACTTAGCTATTAGATCTGCGCTGGTCCAAATGACTATCTTACTTTGCTGTTTGCCAAATGACCATCTTCCTTTGCTCTTTTATTCCCATTTTAATGTCCATGTCGGATTGAAATCTGTCTTTGTTTAAATGTCTGTAGACCCGGAGAAGCCAAGGGGCTCTCCTACGGGCAGTAAGTTGCAGAAGCCAGCATCGAATGTTCAAGCAGCTACCGCCGGACCTTGGGGCAAGCTGATATCTCAATATCCACAGGTGAGGTTGGCGAGTTGTTAGTTAATTTTAAAGAATTTGTATCTTTCTTCCATGCTGGGTTAAATTTTAAGGGGATGGGTTTGAAAGCTGCTTCACTCTAGGATATAAATAAAACCAATAGTTCTGTAAAGGAGCAGTGACCATCAGAAATAGAACAAAGTGTGTTTAACACAATAGAAATGCCACATGCCGATTTTCACCAGAGAAATACAGTGAGCTGCGCATTAGTGCTGTCCAACATATCATAACTGAGAATTCTTTAACTGGTCACAAGAAAGCATCCAGTGAATTCGAGGGTTTAAGTTTTGTCAATGACGATATAACTCATTCCTCCCCAGCAAGGTACTTGCGGTCATATTCAAATGTTTTCTGTTGGTTTACTTCATTGAACGTTGTAGCTTGCCACCATTGCTCTTATAAGAAATGTGTTCAGATGAGTTAAACCCAAGCATGCTGCAGAATTGCGACTTCTTACCCAGGCCCCCTTTGTTTAGTAATTATCGTTCACAATATTGCTGAAGTTAAAAATTTAAAGTACTGAAAATTGAAAATCTTAGCCATCACTCTGACATCTTACAGTCCATTGTGTAGATCAAAACATACCTTTCCCAACCATCCTTGCTGGATTATGGCAGAGCAATTCTGCCCTGTAACCCTGTTTGGTTGATCCAGCAGGAAATATATCCTGGTGAGCTCACATATCAATTTGGAGACCCTGAAAACTCCAAGCACATTGGTGGATGACCATCCTTGCTGGATTCTGGCAGAGCAATTCTGCCCTGTAACCCTGTTTGGTTGATCCAGCAGGAAATACGTCCTGGTGAGGTCACATATCAATTTGGAGACCCTGAAAACCCCAAGCACATTGGTGGATTTTGAGAAAATGGTGTTTCCAGGTTGGGGTGCCGATTGGCTGCTGGATTCCAGTTGGAAATGAGCCGGAATTTGTGCCAGAAAAGGATGTGTTTTGATCAAGCTTTAGCCCAGCACCCCCAATATGCCGGGGTTGAACCAAAGACTTTAGTTCTCTCTGCTACAGTACACCTGCTGGCTCAGAGTAAAATAGCATAGCACGTATATCTTGTACAGATGTCTGACATGTTTTGTGGAATATTTGTTCTTCAATGACTATTAGTGCTCACAATTCTTGCTGGTTTTTTGTGCTTTTTGATTACTTTTGGGCCTTGGCCTGAAATGCTCCCTTGCATTTCTGGATTGGTTTTTTCCCCAGAGGCTATTCTACGCTTGTTTTTTTGTGCTATAGTGCTCTATATGGGGGCTGATATATTATTTTACAGATAAACTATGCAGAGTGCAATAATTGTGTTTGATGTTTATCCGAAGTTGTGTGCTTTTTGATATATGGAAATCTGTTTTCATTTTGTAAATTTGTCAACATGATTAAATTGCTGAAATGTTTGTGATTTTTATTGCCAGAATCCACATGTAGAATTAATTGGTACAATTTTCACTGTTGGACGGAGCAAAAATTGCAATTTGTGCATAAAGGAGGCTTCTATTAATTCACTTTTGTGCAAGTTGAAGTATACACCGGTAATCTTTGTTGTATCTTCAGTACTGCTAGTTTGTGTACTTCGAGTCAAAATGATATCATGCAATCATAAAATGAGTAAATTTGTTTGATCATTGTTCTAGAAAAATTGTTGGTGATGCATTTATTTCCCTGGATACTTTAAATTAATATGGTCGTCTTTGATGAAATGAAACCAAACAGCGTGAAGGTGCTGTGACAATTGTTCTTGAAAGCGTTGGCAGCAATGGGTTTGTTCAAGTCAATGGAAAGCATTTTAGAAAGACTAGTGTTGTAATTAAAGGCGGAGACGAAATTGTTTTCAGTCATCCTGGAAACCATGCCTATGTATCCAGTTTCTTATTCTTACTAAGAATTGTGTCTAACTCATTTTGTAATGTGGTTGTCAACTTTTCATTATTGTCAAGCTGTAGCCATTTCTTTAATTGGTAAATACAGATATTTCAACCGTTAATAAATGAAAATGCCTCAGCTTCTGTTGGACTGACAGAAAATCAAAGAGCCACAGGTAAGGCAGCACCATTTGAATCAAGATCAGGGGATCCTTCAGCTGTAGCAGGAGCATCAATTTTAGCATCATTGTCAAGTTTGAGGCCAGACCTAAACTTGTTGCCACCACCTGCTGCAAATATTGAAGAGTCCCAACAAGGAATCGATAGGCCTCAGTTGCCACCTTCCTGTGAAATGTCAGATGGGTCTGTCTCAGATATTGAAGTAGCTGGTCAGGCGGGAAAAGCGACCTCTGATCCAAATGGTGCAGCTGATATTCCAATGAGTGACAAAGCACCTGTTATCTTGTCTGCAGATATAACAGCAACAAATGAACATCTAAATCTTGACAGCTCAGATGCTGGTCTTGACACAGAAATTGGAAAATATTCTGGGTTAAATGAATCATTGAGACCACTTTTGAAATTTCTGACATCATCAAATCACTGCGACGTGGATTTAAGTGGAACTCTTTTTAAACAATTATGTGAAGAGAGGAGAGAAGGTGGAAGAGATGTTGACTCGTCTGTCATGTCTGCCAAATGCCAAGCTTTGAAGGAAGATTTACGAAGAGGGATTACTGATGGCAAAGACACTAATGTCTCGTTTGATGATTTCCCATATTACCTGAGGTAAATGTGATTTCCTGTGACTGTTGCGTTTCATGATAATTATATGGTTTGGTCATGGGTATTGATGACATGAGAAAATATGACCAGATCCATACAATATGACATTTTCTATTCTGTGTTTCTGAAAGAAATCGTTTGGTTTGCTTCATGACAATATATTGGCCTTGCAAAGATTTGCAAAATTGACCTTTATGTGATGCTTGTGTTTTCTTTTTATGTGTTAATTGAATTTTATGTTGTTTTTTGCATGTCAATCCATTGGCCTCAAAATGTTTTGTAAAATGAGCTGTTTGTGTTGAGATCCATCTTTCTGTTTGGTACTGTCTCTATAGTATAGTTTATATATTATTTAGCTTTAGAATTGCTTTAAACCAGCGTAGATCCATGTTAAACCTGGATCTATCAAGCATCAAGAGGGATTCAATTTCTTAAGGTGTAATATTTTATTATTATTTGATTTGATTTGATTTTTTATTTTTTTATTATTGTTGTTTTTTTATTAAGCCGTCTTTATTTATTATTTCATTTTTATTTTTTTAATTAAGCCGACTTTATTTTTATTAATCACCTAACGCCTCAACATCTCCCCCATACTGGGCTGTAAAGCACCTCGCCACTCTCGGTGCAATTATGTTAATAATAGCTTCTAGTATGTGGCATAAGAAAGAGGGGCAAGTCATTTCAGATAGGTTGTTATTATAGAAAAGGAAGAAGTGCCATGTTGCGATGTATTTTTCATCAGCAAAAGCTTGGGTTTGTTGTCCTCTTTGTTGTCAATATTTTGATTCTGAGCTTTAGCATTGAAGTTCTGGTTCAGTTGTTTGATTGACAAGCTGCCTGAAATCCTTTACAGTGAGAACACAAAGAGTGTGCTGATTGCATCAACCTTCATACACTTGAAGCGTAAAGAATTCACAAAATTTGCGATGGAGCTGCCTACTGTAAGTCCCAGAATATTGTTGTCTGGCCCTGCAGGTCTGTTGTCTTTCCTCCTCACCAAACAGTTGCTTTTAGTATATCATTATCATTAAGTTATTTATTCGCTCGATCTAATATCTTGTCTAATTTGGAAATCTTACTGTAGGTTCTGAGATATACCAGGAGATGCTAGTAAAGGCTTTAGCGAATCATTTTGATGCAAAATTGCTTATTTTTGATAGCAGTTCAATGCCCTTGGTAAGCTGTTCAGTATTATTATGTCAATGAAGGTGGACTATTATTATTTCATGCTCACTATAGTATTTGAGCTTTCTAATTGATATGGAAGCAGCAGATGATTTTAAATGAGCTATTTTTCTTTTTGGAGTGTAACAGGAGTCATCTGGGCAAATAGTGTTTTAATTTTTTGAAGTGCAAAAGAATTTACTCATCTTGGTTGAATCTGTTTCCACTTTCACATTGATGTTCATTCATTTGGATCAATATACTGTAGGGCTCATCAATGAAGGATGCAGAAGTTTTGAAGGAAGGCTTAAGATCTGAAAGTAAATGCGTATGCTTCAAGCAACGCCCAGTGCATGGTGATAATTTGCAATCAAAAAGTGGCGCTTCCCCAGGCACTGAAGTTGACATAGCATGTTGTTCTCAGCCAAGCACTGCATTAAAGTCACAAGCAATGCCAAAGCAGGAGACGTCAGGTGCACCTTCCTTTGGAACTGCTTCAAAGCGTCATTCCTTTAAGACAGGTAGGTGATTCAGATTACAAGGCCCTTCTATGTTCTTGTTCAAGTTCACTTGATATTTTAAAGTGTTCGAGTAAAAATTCGCTTTTTTGTCAGGTGATCGTGTAAAATATGTTAGCTTTCCTCAAAATTCAGGCTACCCTTCCTCTCTCCAACCTCCTTCGAGGTAAGTGTTTGAGTTTTGTTCATTTCAATTTCTAGATTCCGCCCCTTGTCAATCTCTGTAGCAACTAGTCCATGGACTGCTTGTAGGTAGCTTACATTATTCGGTTATATTACTCACATAATAAAGCATGCTGAAATATATTTTGCAAAAATGTACGATGTCAACAAAAAGCATGTTAGATGTTCTTTATGCCTAATTTTGTCTTGTAGTGTTATTGTGGAGACTGTATAATTACATGGGGTTGTATAAATATGCTATTTTGCGCTAAGTGCAAACTGTAATATTTGCATGGTCCCTATTTTGTGCCTGCTCATTAGGTCTTTCTGAGCTGTTAGGATGAAAATAGAGCATGCAAATATTACCGACAAATATATATATGTGTCTACAGACACACACACACACACGTTCTGGGGACACTCCTCTCTCGAGGATTTTTGGAAAATGATGCTCTTGACACTCCCGCTCCATGCAACATTGTGCTAGAGCATGATATACTGCACCCTCTCAACACATGCTCAAGTTATGGAGGTCAAAAATGGTCCTCAAGCCTTAACCCCATAAAGCATTGTGGGTTTGATGATGGTGTCAAAAGGTATATCTTCGTTGGGATGACTTGGAAATTCAAATGAAAACATTGGCATGTGAGCAAGGCTAAGGAAGCATATCCTTTCTAGAGTTGGAGATGAAAAGTGGAATTTATAGTGATTTGAGGGGTTGTTAAGTGGACCCCCAAATATATGTACACTATGGTTATCTTCACTTTGGCATTGCAAAAAAAGAAATGACAATGCTCTAGAGATTCTTTAAAGGTGTTAAAAATCATGATTTAGTTTTTCTTTCATTGACCAACATTTGCTGAAGATCACAATTTTCCTATAAAGCCTCAAGAAGACCACAATGAGGGACTTGGGGAGTTTAATGCATGTGACCTTTCAGATAAGGATGCCCTCAGGATTGAGCCAAAAGCCTTTTGAAAGTCTACTAACAACATGAGATTTTGGGAGATTGTTTCCTGACCGCCTCAATAAGAGCTTTGAGTGCAAAAATGTGATTGAGCATCTAGTAGGAGTTCTTTGGATAAGAACTATTCCTTGATTTAAAAATCGGGGGCATGATGTGTTGTGACCATTACCAGGAAAGCCCAAGCAAATCACATAGTTGAAGAGATCAATAATGTTGGATGTAAGGGAATCCACACCATGCTTGAGGAATTTGACCTGGAATCTCGTTTTAAGGGAGGAAAAGAGGTTGAAAGGAGGAAGGAATTGTGAAGGAAGGAGTTGCGACATGCGGATCTTGTAGGCAACTACATATTCAACATTGAAAAGTATAGAAGTGTGTGGGTTATCTAGCGGGTTAGGGGGTCAGGTGTAGGTCCAGGAGGGGAGACATATAGGTATTAGATTTGAAGTAATAGACCTTGGTCTGCCAAGAAATAGTCCACAACAAATGCCCAACCACTGTGAGGAAATCATGTGTACTTGTTAGACTTTGGGTAGCATGGGAGCTGGTTGCAAATGATAAGATTTGCCAAGTTGGAGAAGGTAATTGGGTCTACCTAGTGGAGGAAAAGAACATCCTCCACCTAGTTATGGATCGGTGTTTGGAGAGTTCCCTGTGATGAGTATAGAGAGGCCTCTAAGTAAAGATTAAGGCAAGGGTCACAAATAGAATGTAGTGTGTGGAGCATGAAACTTGAGGTTGAGGTTGCAAAGGGGAAGTAGCAAATGGCATTGAACATGATATGGAGAGGTGGGGTGGTTGTGCTCCATGAAATCTGGAGTCACATGAACCAGGAATGTATGTCAGAAGCAACCATTGACCACAATATTAACTTCTCTTCATTCACATTCTTGATATTTTATATAATCTCCTTAGGTTGACAGGCACATTTGAAATCATTCTCAATAGACCTGGGATTCCACAACTGTATCTCATATCTTATCATCTATGTCTGGTATTAACTGTTTCAATGCTGCATTGAAATTACTTTTTGCTTTATGCCTAATAATTATGCTTAAGAAGTTGTAGCACATATTAAACATAATCAACAATCAATCCTTAATTCAGAGCAATTTAGCAAGATGAAGACCTAGTATCCCCTTTATTGAAAATTATGCTCAGTTATGGCTTGGGAGACATCATTTCTGGTGTTCTTGATGAACTCTCTGATGTCTTTATTTGACAAAACTAAAAGTTTAATCTGCTTCTGCATTTGTTTAATTTCTTAGCAAGCTGCACTATGCTGATTATTAAATGGGGTTGCCTGTTTGTTAGTTTGTTGTAATTTTGAACAATTTTTCAAATATAGTGATGTCTTTTAATGTGCATTCAAACATGCATCTCAACATTTTGGGCAATGTACTTACTAAAAGTGTACCGGGCCTCTGCTTACCATAAGTTCTAACTTTTATTATTTTACAGGGGTCCATCTTATGGCTCTCGAGGTAAAGTGCTGTTGGCTTTTGAAGAGAATGGGTCATCTAAACTAGGTGTACGATTTGATAATCCAATTCCAGAGGGTGTCGACCTTGGTGGTCTATGTGAAGAAGATCACGGTTTCTTTTGTAGTGGTAACATTCTGGCACCAAAAGTAGAACTCCCTTTTATGTATTGATTTATTGCAGTTTTTACAATACTTTTGTAAATTTTAAACATGGATTTTGTTGACAGCAAATGAACTTCGGTTAGAAAGTTCTGCTGCGGAGGATATGGACAAGCTAGTGATCAATGCACTTTTTGAGGTAGTTTCTCTTTATATTTCAATGAAATGAGATCATACAGTTATACTCTGGTTAAGTTTTAAATATTCTGCTTTGTTTTCCAGGTTGTGACGAGTGAAAGTAAGAATGGCCCTCTGATACTTTTCATGAAAGATGTTGAAAAGTCGATCATAAGCAATTTAGATTTTCATTCTGCCTTAAAAAGTAAACTCGAAACGCTGGCTGATAGCATTGCGGTTATTGGGTCACACACACAGGCTGACAGTAGAAAGGAAAAGGTAATTTTTTTGTTGCTGTACTCTGATTACTTGCACTGGTACTGAAAGTTTGAGTTTATACAAGGGTTTTGGCTTTTGTGGATTGTATTTTCAACTGTCTTTTAAAATGTTTATGGGGTTCATTTATTTAGTTTTTCTGTTTTTCTGAGCTGCGGGTAATTTTTATTTGGCAGTCGCATCCTGGGGGTCTTTTGTTCACTAAATTTGGAAGCAATCAAACTGCTCTCCTGGACTTGGCTTTTCCAGTAAGTTTACTGTAATTGTTTGGACAAGATATTTGTTTGAGCATCGAGAAATTTACATTCCCCAGTCAATCATTTGAAATGAGGGCTGTTGTATGTGTGTGTTGTGTGTTTTCCTAAGCATATGTAAACATTCAGTGAACTGTTCATGTAGAAGAGGTTTAAAGGGTATTGACTGATGTGCTTTTTCTGATGTCAATAAGATCCCAATATCTTCAAGGTTAACTAGAATGGCAGAGCTTTTTGGTCACGCAAAGATAATTGTAAATCTTTGTCTTAGATATAGTATTTTGGTAATTTGTTGATTTGACATCCATGTATGTAATAGCAGTTAGAACCTAGACTTCACTCTTTCACTTATCTAACATCGAACTTACTAAATTAGTTCTACATTAAGAACGTTCTAAATTTATCCCAGACAGTGAACATTGCAAGCAGCTTTCTATGCCAGCTTTTAGATATATGGATTTGGTTGGAAGTTGATTAAACACAAGGGATACATGCAGGTATAGGCTGGTCTTTTTAACCTCATAAAGGGGGCTGGCGTTTTTAATGCGCTTTTCATGTTTTGGTACAATTCATAAATGTTCCAATGTTTGGGTAAACATTTTGATCATATATGAAGTATTGTGGATTTTATTCTTGTGAACCTGTACGTTTTGGCTTTGGCTATCCCTGAAAGATTCAATATAGTAGTTGTATAATTTGCAGAATCCCACAGTAAAATACTTGCATTATTTCTACAGATCTAATAGCACGTACACAAAGGGCATTAACATCTGCAGTTCATTAGGATAGATTCTACAAGGAGCATTTTTTAACCCATTGAATTAGCTTTCTGAAAATGCCACTCTGCCATACAAACGTGAGGTTCTTCCATGTTCCGCCTTTCAATCATGAGCCTTGGATGGTCACCTTTTCCCAGGTTGGTGCAAAGAATTTATGATATATAGTTTTACTGTGTTCGAGCAAGGCTTTGAAAGGTCTTGTCTTCTTGCTACAATACATGGACGCATGCATTTGTACATGCCCGCGGCAAGTAAATATATATAAGATATAGATGTAACTTTTTTGGATAAAAAAACAAAACATTGATTTTCATTAAAATTAGGTAAAATATTTTTCTTATTACAATAAATGGAGACGGCCCCAAAATTTATAACTTCTGTTTCTAGCATAGACAGATTATTATGGAGAATTAGTTACAGTTTCAATATGAGAAACAATATGCTTTTTTAAGTATGACTTAGACTTTTCATCCTCTTGAAGCAATTGATTACTCAACATACATAATAGATAAAAACATCAATGTAACATCATGTTTTCAGATTTTTGCACATTGATAATTAACCATGAGCACTACTCTAAATGAAATGAATACCTGGGCAACAAAATGAATGCTTAAGTAATGAAATAATTTGCTTGAGAATTCAATTTCCAGATGTCTCTCAAACGACAACAAATTTTGTTAAGCTTTTTGGCCCTGGTTTTGAAATACTAAAATCTGCATCAAAGCCTCTAATTGTCATAATCAATCCTTGGAACCAACGATTGCAAACTTTCCCTCAACCTCTTTCAAATAGAAAGTTGTTGACTAAACTAAGGATTGAGAGGGAGAGGAAGAGATCTAGGGTTCAGTTTGAGAAGGTGGATGTACCATCATCCAACCTTAGAGTATTTCATGTCGTAGGTGGATGTGGTGTGTGAACCGATTGAAGCAAATCTAGCTTTGATTGGGGATAATCTTGGAGGTGATGGGTATTTACGGACATACACTAATGAAGAATTTAATCTCTTCATCTTCCTCCCTCGTCTTGAACCGATCTGCGTTTCTTGCAGGTGGTTTCGAGGACAAGGGAGAATTATTGGGCAAGAGGAGGGAGGGGACAAGGCAAGAGGAGGCGAATCCAGGTGAGACATTCTATGTCTCTTCCTTTGATGAGATTGAAGTGGTTCAAGAGGAGAGTTGGTTAAAGAAATTAGGGTCTTTTAAAAATTGCTCTTGGCTTTGTGCCATCCAAATATTCATTGAAGAATGGGTTAATAGTAATTAGAAAAGGAATAATATTTTGTATAACGTTTGTTTATTTGGGAAATAGCGTTTTTCTTATTTTTCTAAAGATGGATGGCTATGATAATATTGATTAAAAATTATAGGCCTTGCGAAAGGTCCTTACTAAAAAGTTTTTCCTTGGTCACCTAATATTTATATTTCTTTGAAAAATATAATAAGATGATATGAGTTGAGGTCTAAGGGCTCTAGACAACCTTGTAAAACATTTCTCTCCACGAATTTAAGAGATGACGAGGATGTTATTTCCATTATGATTAATAGGTTGTTATTAGCCTCTTTTATAAGAGAGCATTAGCTAGAGGATCTTACAAGTTTTTGATAGGTTCTAGAGTTACAATATACTAGAGTCAAAGATGATATTTACAACTAATATATCCAAAATTACTTGGAATTCTCCCCCACAACCTCTTGGCCACAAAATTGCCTTCCATACTTAGCATTTCCCATATCTCGTCACACCATTATTGGATCTAACTATCTCCCATGTCATTCGTCACACAATTTGAGGACCCCTCTTGGTCGATTGAGGGTTTACTGGCACCACAAACCACCATATTTAGATGTCGAGCTTTGTATGAGACCCATGGAGGTAGGCAACCCTAGGGATACTAGATTGATCACCTCCTTTTATTTGATCTTGTATGTTGTGGGCACTTTGAGACTAGTACCCTAGTATTCGTTTAGGTATCATGGATCTACTTCTATTTCATATCAAGGATGTTTTTGTTACCTTTGCCACCTTTCGCGGACATGGGGGCAAACATGCTTTACCAACTTCCTTAATTGTTCGAGGTTCGTTTGCCTTTGATGTTAGGGTAGTTTCTAGGGGAGGCACTGTACTTCCTTCGAGCACTAACCACTCTGGGCCTCTTATAGTTTAGGTTTTTCCCATCTCGCAATGTTTACAATGTTCATTTCATACACATTGTTTTAGCATATTAGGGTTTGGCTATTTTTTCCAGTGCCTAGGGTTTTTCCTACCCTAGTTCATCTCTATTTTTTCTTTCTTTCTTTTAAAGTCATAGAAATGGTGCATTTGAAGATAAGGACAATGCAATAATAGTGCATTGGTGAAGAAGGGCGCTATTGCTTGTAAAGCTCTTTTATCGTTTTTCAATAATCACAGAACTTTGGGAAGATGCCTTCATTACCATTGTGCCATCAACTGTGGTAAAACTAAGGGGTTTTATTCATAATGACTCGACATAAAGGTATGTATCCATTGAGAAGGGTAGAAAGTGAAAGTTGCCAAAGCATTGGCAAGATGCTTTCATCCAATCTAAGTGATGATACAAAATCCCTAAAGTTTGAGGTTTTTGATATTGGGTGAAAAGTCTTTCATATGGCTTGGACAATTTGGCTTGGGTTTGTAAAGAAAAAGAATGCCAATTTGAGACCAATTTGACCCAAACGACTACATAATTCTTAAGTGTGGTAGATGGAATTATAAGAATAGAATGGATACTTTTAGGAAGAAAATTTAATATCGTCATTGAAATGGAAGGGTCTTTGAATTGTAGATAGAAAGGCAATGATTAGAACGTTTAGAAACAATAGACAAGAAATCTATATTCTTCCAGAAGTAAAAGTTGTTCGTTTTAAGGTTGCTTCCTTGGAGTTTATCTAGAGGGAAGTGACTTCTCTCCATTCTTTGGATGAGGAAGGGATGGAAGGTCTCATTATTTTAAATTTTAATAATATTGCATTGGTGAAGAGGGCACTATTTCTTGCAAAACCTCTTTTGTCGAGTTTCAATCATGCTAGGACTTGGGAAGATGCCTATGCTACCTTTGTGCCATCAACTACTGTAAAACCCAAGGGAGTGTTATTTAGAATCATTGCACATAAAGGGCATGTAGATAATGAGAAGGATGGAAAGTGAAAGTTACCAAAGCATTGGCACAATGCTTTCATCCAATCTAAGTGATGATAACAAAATCCCTTAAATTTGAAGTTTTTGATATTGGGTAAGATAGGGTTTAGAGTCCAGACACTTAGCATAAAGATTTCTAGGGAGTATGGGCTTATGTAAAGAGAGAAAATGAAAGCGAGACCAATTTGAATCAAAAGACTAAATAGTTCCCAAGTGCAGGGGATAGAATTTCAAGAATAGAATGAATACTTCTAGGATTTTAGAGCCCAAAGCTAGAAGAAAATGAATATTATCAGTTGAAATGCAAGGGGATTGGAACCCAAATAAAAAGGTAGTGTTTTGAATGTTATAAACAATAGACAAGAAATCTATATCCATCAAGTAGTAAAAGTTGTTTGTTTTAACTTGGCTACCGTTGTGGTGTTTATTTGGAGGGATGTGACTTCTCTCCCGTCTTTGCATGAGGAAGGGATGGGAGGTCTCATTATTTTAGATTTTAATAGTTCAATTACATAATCAATTTGTCCGATTTGGGGCTTCTTATTAGAGGTGTATCTGGGTTCGAACAAGATACATTTATTTCAAGAGTTGTGCTTTGTAGGTTCTGAAAAGTTTGCCCCTAATATGGAACAAAACCCCTGGGTTTTTGAGGGTCGTTTTAACATGATTGAAGATTGCTTTGATAAGACTTGGATACCTTTCCTTTTTCTAGAGAAGAAAAAATGAATTGATTGGGTTTAAAAGACACCCCAATTTTTGACTTACCCTCATTTGAAATTCATGTTTTGTCATATAACATTGGTTCTCTTGGTCTAATAATTAGAAAGGAAACATATAATTAGAGGACAGATCTAGTGGGTACTAGACATTGAACAAGCTGTAGAGTAATTAAATGCATCTTGATTTATACCATCTCTTGCCTCATTTGTTGCTACTAGTGGAATGCTTACTGAGCTTGAGCAATTATAGGTTGAACTTGGTCACATTGAATGAGGTCATCTAGCATTCTATCCACCACAATCTTCTCTTGTATAATCTCCAAAAGAAGGCTACTACAACCATCATCATACAAGCCACCATAATACCACCACATACAGAAGGTGAAAATTGAGTGAAAAACGACAAATTGTGTGCATTTTGCGAGGTAAGATGTTTTTGCTTAGTAGAGTGCATGAATGAATATTAAAAAAACAAGATAAAATTTAAAGTTCAAGAAAATTCCATCAAATGAATAGGGGTGGTTAGTATCTTTCACCTTTGCTTACACAATGAACAAGGAGTTTAAAAAATACATGGAAACCATTCCCCTTGCAATTTGAAACATTATTTGTTACAATGTGTACCACATTTTCCTTGACTGCCTCCTCAATTGCCTCTTTAAAAACGCCCATCAAATATGTACCATCCTTTATGTTAAAATGTTGCCATATGATTTCAATATCACCATCCTTCTCGGGCTAGAAAATAATATAGTTTGAGAGACCTCTAAATCTTTCAAACTATCTCTAATATGATGTAATCATTCCTGAATGTGTACCCTCTTAGAAACTAATACCACAATCCTCATTTTTCATAAATGAGGGCTATGTCCCTTAGGTGCATGGTTTACCAAAGTGATGCCCATCTCTTTTCAATAAGGAAGTCTACACATTGAATGCTATGCTAATTGAAGAGAAATCATTCAATTGATGCATTGAAATTGTGCCTGCCATATAGTTCAACCCAAATTTCATTAACTAGATATCTATCCAACGAATTTTCTTATTCTTGAACCACCATACAAAATCCATGGTGTTTTATAGTATGTAGTATCATCCATGTGCTTTGGAACGAATTATTATTCAAAATTTGCATTAATGGACATTTTAAACTTTCATATTAATAAGATAAGACCATGAAAGTAGGTTAATGGGACTGAAAGATACATCCAGAGTGAATACAACAATGTGGGAGTGCAAAAGAAGCTCCTAGGAATTGCTGAAAGTAAGATGAAGAAAGCAAAAGGAAAAAGGGCAGTCTAGATAAGTGTCTAGTTGATCCTGGAGCGATGTAGGAGTAAGAGAGCCTCTCTCCTACCATCCAAGGTCAAAGGAAAGAAGCTTCCAGTAGAACTCCAGCTGGAAGGTAGTTCGATGGGCGGGAGGTGCCTTGTTCTGTGTCTGTTTGGGGTTGATCCGTCTGCCACTATGATGATGTGCGGTCAGAGGTTTGGTTTGGCCGCTCTGAACCGGTCTCAAATCACTTTCTCCAACTCCACCTTTACATAGGTTCTAGCATAAATTATTTTACTCTTCTTGTGATAAATTAGGTACTTGAATAATATTTCCTAGATTGTGGTGCTCAATCAAGCAAAAACAAGTCTTGATCCTACCATTTTTAAGGCAGACGAGGGAGTCTAACCCAGAATGGGGCTGTATTATGGTCTGTTATTAAAGATTCTCTCCTTTTCTTCTTCATTGTCAATCATGAGTATAAAATACCCTGAATAAATTTGCAAATCAGTGCTCTGACTCTATAAATTCATGTCTTATTCCCAAGGAAGCCGATACAAAATTTGGCACTTGTTCTGTCGTTGAGCAATCAGTTCACTCTTACGGATATGGTCTATTTTCTATTTAGGGCACACTAATGTAGACTAATGGGCTTTGCTGTTTATTTCCTACTCCCCCTCTTTGAGCAACTTTGGATCTTTAAGGAGATGGTTAATTGGAGTGTCCTTGGGTCACCAAGATTGATATGAGCTAAATCATGAGTAGATAGGCCACAGTGATTGAAAATTTGTAAGCAGTCATTTCAGATCTCCTAAGCGACGGTGAAAGGTGGGTGTTAGTTATATTCCATTGTCCCATGGGACAAGAGCAAATATCACATGAGAAAAAGTAGCAGACAAAAAATCATGTATTGAAGTCAAACAATCATTTAGATATCGAGGTCACAACTTCCATATGTTGATCTATTGTCTACATTCTACAACTCCATGTAATAAAATTAATTCATTGGCAGGATTGTTTTTGACTGTACAGTGTTGTATGGACTAGATGAACATGGCCATCGTATTGTTCTAATGTTGAGACAGATTTAGGACTAATTTAGGACTAATTTAGGATTTGAGTTTTACAGTATTCTTCTTCTGAAATTTGAATCCTCTATTTGATCAATTGAATCTTTATCTTCATTTTTGATGGGACTTCATCTCTCATCTTTCACTTTTCAAAATATGCATATGCTAGAACAAACATTAGTTGTTTGGGAATTCCTTCATAGCTATTGTTTTACTAGCATCCTTAATTCTTTAGAGCGTGTAGTTGAAGTACAATTTTTTTTATTTTCTTCTTATATGGATGATGTGCTGACTTTTGGAAAAATGCAGGATAACTTTGGCAGGTTACATGAAAGAAACAAAGAAGCTCCAAAGGCAATGAAGCTTTTGTCTAAACTCTTTCCTAACAAAGTGACCGTGCAGATGCCTCAGGTATTCAGATATTCCTCAAATATATGATGGATATTGTTGCGTACTTTATTCCCAAAGTTGACAAATTCTCATTTTAAATACAGGATGAATCCCTTCTTGTTGACTGGAAACATCAATTAGAGCGTGATGTTGAAACACTTAAAGCAAAGGCAAATCTTCTTCACATTCGCACTGTAAGTTATATCTTGTTTGCTATGTTGCTTTATTTATTTTTAAGTCAAATTTTGGAATGCCTTTTCTGTATGGAATTCTTAGCAAATTTAAATTCAGTTTTTAACTCTATTAACAATGAATCTGGCATGAAAATGTATTAGCATAATTTTGAAGATTATTTTTGCCCGTTGTCAAAAATGTTTTCCTGCATTTTGGCCATCTTATAGCCACCATGAATGGAAAGTGACTTGCAACACAACACTGCATATAATTAAAGTTAGAAGTGAGAACAATATACTTTCTCATATTGATTGTTTTTTATTTACCTTTGGAGATGCTTAAAGGCCTACATGATCAATGTGTGCACATGTTGCTAATATGATATACATGTGTTTTTCTTTAAAGTGTGATGTTAATCCTATTCTTATTGTAATGCAATGGCTATTCATATTGCAAAATATATACAGAACATGGGTGGCCACTACAAACAAGAGGATGATCTAAGTTGAGTGTTCCCAAAAAGATTGCCATTGAAACAGAAAATGATATATCATCAAGCATTAAACTCCTGTATTTAAGCTGCTATTCAATTCAGAGATGTATTGAGTGTAGGATCATCTTGGTCATTTTTGGAGGGCCCCTAATCATCATTTGTCAGCTCTATCTCACATACAACAATGCCCCAACATCATTTCCAATCTGCTTCTGCTTCTTATAATCACTAATTCTATAGCGGGGAATTTTTCTTTTAATCACTGAGCAGGAACTTTATGTGGCTCACTGTGGTGATATTCTCTTGTCTTCCTCATCACCTGACCAGTGTTTTGCCTAGTACTTCCCTCACTCTGTTGAGAGACTTTGGATCAAGCATAAGGGTTTAGGGAATCATCTGGGGTTTCTCTGCTCATAGTGCAAGGTGCCCCTCTCTAGTGTGCCACACCCAAGTCTACCTTTTGAGATTGCACTGTAATATGTAGTGAAATATTAACACGAATTAGTGTTTTGTTAGCTCAACAAATTTTTTTACCCCCTTGTGCTTGTTTAAATAAGATTGCATTCTTTTTTTCTTGATTAAAATTTAAAAGCAAAACTTAAATTCTATCAAGTTGTGAGGCAACATGGGACTTGACAACCTGGGGTAACTTGTCCTTTAGCAATGTAGATTTTTGTGATCAGCAAGTAGGGAGAAGTGTTGAGATTCACAAGTGAAAGCAGGGGAATTGAATGGAATCAAAGACAAACCCAAATTCTGTAATAACCCAATCAAAAGTGCATTAGAGAGAGATAACCCTAGTGCGGTAGAGAGAGAAAAATACCCAAGCACAAGTGTGCTACACAAGAGATGCACAAGCGCTCATAAAAGAAAGAAACACCCAAATGACATGAGAACACCAAAGATATAGGTGCCCTTAGGCACAGAACACTTTATTAGAGGTCAAGAAGATCACAAGATGATGTTATACAAATGAGAGTGTGGTGTATCTATCCACAACTCAAGTAGGGCGCTGCTCTCAAGAGGGGTTAATGAGACTAGGTGTACAAGTTTGACTAGTTGATGCTAACCACTCTCCAATATTACTATAGATGATAGTAAATGAGCAAAGGATGGCCTTAGCCATGTTTAAAAATACATTAATGATACAAATCTGAAGTATCATGGATCTCCTCTCTTCTGACCACTTGTTGTCTTGATCATATAGGACAACCAAGAAGTATGAGGAGATCCTCTTGAAGACCTCCTTTGCTTGAAGCTCTTCATTGACAGGACTAATTTGAAGTTGTTGGCTTACTTGTTCAAGCTCTTCTTTACTTGGCCCTACAATAACCCCTTAAACTAGTGGGTTTGGGTGATGGCATCTTCCCACCATTTAATCCTAACTAGCTTTCCCTCTTGTTCATTGAATAAGATTTTATATTGGTTTGAGACAATTCAAGCAACTTTGATTCTTCAGGTGAGAAACATTCATAATTTAATGAGCCTTTGACATGCATTTGGCAGATAATTCTTTTGTTGGTACTAGCTCCCAATGATTGCTTTTAACACTTCCTTTTTAACTTGGAGCAGGTATGCCCAATAAAGTCCAAAGTTGCATTGTAAAATTTACAAGTGATGCCTTATAATCTAGGCGACTTACCCTCAACCATATCCACCATGGCTATTGTCAACACATCCAAAGTCATTCACTGTTAGCATAACCTTGTACAGGCTTTTGGAATTTCATGTGGGATCACATCTAAACGGGTTTGGATGACCACCCTATGTTCTCTGCTAAAGTATTGGATTGAAATATCATTTTGTAGTGTCCAACAAACACTTTTTCTAAATACATATTTTGGGTAAGTCTGTTGTTTGAGGTTTGATAACATAAATTCTCCAAAGCGTGTTTCAAAGCCAAAACTTTGAAAATGTCTTTTGTTCACTGATCATCAGTGTTGCGCCAATGGATTCTGGCCCATAGTAGAGCCTCCCTGCCACTTTATATTTCATCTATTTCATATGGTGCTGAAGCATGGCTCCCTTGGACTGAAGCTCGTTAAATTACTTGTTCAAGTTCTTTTGTCTTATGCCACTTCTTTTGGATTGTGCTGAGTTTCCCACTCAACCTCCTCCAACACATGAACATGTTAGTGCCCCTACAATCAAAGAAAAAAGTATTTTGTTCATAAAGCCCGGCCTTGTCAAGTCTTTTGAGGACCCAGTAATTGACCAAGTGAACCAAAGTTCTGTTGTTGCATACCTTCTAAATTTATTTGGATCATATAATCTGAGTTGGGGTTCAAGGGCAGACCAAGCTTGCTTCCCTCTCTTTGAGGGAGTCCACCAGGTGGAATGCCTTCTTTTTGTCCTGAGCATCAGCCATATTAAAGTCCCTGAACTCACTGATACTCTGTATTAAAAATCATGATATTTTGAGGGGTATGGAAATATCATGAGATATTGAAAATATTGTGATATATCGATAAACTATCACAAGATGATGGAAAATATAGGGGATATTTTGAAAATTTTGGATTTTTTTGCTCATTTTAAGAGGAAAAGCACATGTACTACAGCACCACCTTGTTCATAAATTTTTCATAAATAGTTAAGGACTGATTTCTGCGTCTTTTCTTGGAAGAGATTTTAAGTCTGGTCCATTTTATCTCTTACATGGTTATTTGCATAAGCACAGCAGTACTTCAAAGGCAATTACCTAGCATTTATTTATTTATTATTTCTGGGTTCAAATCAGTGACAATTGTTTTCATTTTCTTTTATAGGTTCTATCTCGCAATAATTTGGAATGTGATGGGATTGATGCAATTTGCATCAAGGATCAAGCTCTTACGAATGAAGGTGAGTGCAACATGTTGAAATTTTTGTTTTTCCTGAATTTATCTTTAACGTTTGAGAATATTACATATTGATTCTGCATTGGTATATGTAAAATTTTTATAAAATTGCATGTCTACAAATCGAGACCCACATTAGTAAATTGGCTTAACCCATTAGAGAAATGCCATGAACATGGATTCTACTCACAAAATTCTAGAAGTTTTGGACTCGGGGTGCTATTTATGGCCTCATTTGTTATCCAATATGTAACATTCTATTTATAATTTCATATATATGTCATCCAGAGTGGGGAAATAGGTACGAGTTTTAAAAATGACTGGCTTTTGGAAATGCACAGTTGAAGTTTCAAGAAGCTGGGAAACTGCATATAGATATGTTGATTTATGTGTAGGAATTATATACTGCATGTACACATGTTTACTGAGCTGGTAGATGGAGTCCAAAAGGAATTGATCCGACCTTGTTTGATGGTGCAAGTACTATAACATAAAGGTTTAAGTTTATGATGTTGTTTCTTGAATTGTTCTGTCCAAATATTGCCGACTTTGTCTATAGCTTGAAAGTGATGTGGAAACTGATGCCTATCCTGAAGAGCTTTATATTTGGCTTGTGTCTGCAAAAGCATGTCATTGACATACAAATATAACTATTCAAAGTGATTAACAGATGTGGTGATTTTGCTTTGTTTGTTTTGTGCACAAACTATTGAAGTAGCTGGAAGGGTCATTGGCAACTGATTAGTTGCCCATGAGGTGCCCCTTTGTAACTGTGTTGGATTGTATTCATATATCTCCCTTTGTTTCTTCGACTGATGAAGAATTGAAAGGCAGGCACAGGGGTCTTGACTCTTAACAACTTCTTTGACTATCCATATTAGACTGAAACATAGAAATTTACAGTTTACAACCCAATGTTTTCTAGCTTTGCCTAAAGTGGCTGAGAAAATGGGGGTAATGGTAGTTCTGATAAATATTGATGGACAAAGGCAACATAAAATGATGAATAATAGTTGTTAGAATTTTAGGGTAAAGTTGAAAACAGCAGTCTCTTTTTATTTTTTAATGCAAAACTAGTTAGATCTGAAGTACAAACAACATATAGAGATAGATCTATAATAGGCAGTGACAGTAGAAGAAGACAAACATAGATCACAAATAAAATATGTCAGATCTTATAACCATAAAAGCAGATCTAGAAGAAAACAGTAACAGCAGATTAGACAAGGCTTATTCAATATCAAAGTAAACTCAGACTGTATGCAATGAATAGGTTCAGATCATAGACATTGATAACAGTTCTATAGATGCAACTGTAGATTTATATTTCAGACAGTAATAGAAGAAGAATAGAACTCTGATCATATACTAAAACTCAGACCTTAAACAATGATAACTAACTCCTCTAAAACAACAGCAGATCTATAGATCTAGTTCTGAAACAAGACAAATAGTACTGAGCTTCTTCTATATGACTGTACTCAAACAGCAAACAACTCAGATCTGAACTTTAAGGGAAAGAGGTAAGAAACACATACCT
>ML776961.1:1811564-1835624 GCA_009831015.1 Picea engelmannii
ATATCTAGGGTCTTTAAATGCTTGGTCCCAGACCAAGACTTCCATGCCCCAGGCATGGTTACCCTGGACCCAGTCCAGGGGCCCTAGATATATCTAGGGTCTTTAAATGCTTGGTCCTAGACCAAGACTTCCATGCCCCAGGCTTGGTTACCCTGGATCCAGTCCAGGGGCCCTAGACATATCTAGGGTCTTCAATCTCTTGGTCCCAGACCAAGAACCCAATGCTCCAGGCATGGGTACCCTGGCTGCAGTCCAGGGGCCCTAGAGATATCTAGGGTCTTCTAATGCTTGGTCCCAGACCAAGACTCCCATGCCCCAGGCATGGTTACCCTGGACCCAGTCCAGGGGCCCTAGACATTTGTCTAGGGTCTTTATCAATTTGGTCCCAGACCACATACCCCAGGAGTGCACTGGGGGCCCTAGATCTTGTCTAGGGTCTTAGCCATCCTCCAGGAGAATGGCTCTCGCTGCTGCATGTAAATTTAACAATAGTCTTCAACATTTTCTGCATGGCTGGCCATTATAAATATTTTGTAAATGATGGAGAGTTTTGCAATCACCAAAATTTCCCCAGAGGAAAGTGTTCCCTTTGCTGAAATGATTGGCATTCAGTCTTTTGGAACACAGTTAAGCCAACTTATCTAACATTTCATCTTTCAAAGGATACTCCAGGAAAGGTTCCAGGTTGACTGAGGTGGGCTGTTGCCAAACAGAGAGAACTGGTTGTCTTTCCAGTCTTCATGATTATTTAGCTAGCATCTAGAATGTTGACTAAGACATGAATTGGTGGCTGGCTAAGAAGGTCAACAACAGATTTATTAGTGGCCTCTCTGTTTCTTCCTCAAAATGGTTGTTGCGAGTCAAAAGGATTAAGCACTAGTCTGGCATGCAATGCATGCAAAAGTTGCTAAGCACTAGTGTGGCATGCAATGCATGCAAAGTTGCTGAAAAGCTTTGTCAGCTTCTGAATTCCATGAGAATTGTTTATGATTGCTGTAAGATCAAGAGGATGTGCAGTATGAGGAAAATGATGAATGGAATAGGTGTACTCTGACAAGTTCTTCTTCAGCAAGTACAAACCATTACTCGCACTCCTTTGCCAACATATTTTCCAAACTAAACTCAAAAAATGTTTCCTTAAACAAGAATCCTTCAACTTTCTAAGATTTGTTATTGATTTTGCCATGATCATATAGATAGTCATCTTCCAATTGTTTGCTTCAACTGATGCTCTTGCCAGTTTTATTGGGAAGAAAATCTTGGACAATTTGTTGTATTTAATTTATTAGTCGTGTTAGCTATTGGAATTTACTGACACAGACATCTATGCTGTGGATGATGGGTGCTCTTATTGATTTATATCTCTTCTGTGATATACCCCTGTTATCTTTTCTGTTGATTGAAGTTGGATTTGTTGCATTATTCTGCCCTGCTATGCAATTTCATTTTGCCTTGTCAATTCAATTTCTTTGTCATTGACCCCATAAATGCATTACGCATGATATGGTTGCTAAAATGCTCAACTTCTGTTGAGTTTCAGGTGCAGAGAAAATTGTTGGATGGTCTTTGAGCCACCATCTTATGAATAATTGTGAACCATGTCACAGAGAAGGAAAGCTTGTCATCACTAGTGAAAGGTAATTACATCATATTTATCCAGATTCCACATTATCTTTTTCCTGGGCGTTAAAAAGTATTGTTGTGTATGGCTTTTGCACTTCTATAGGATTCTCATTTTTTACTTAAATGTTTTTGGACTATATCAAAATTTTGATTTTGAAGTAAACTATTGTTATGCCAGTGTTCGTTATGGGCTGAGCATATTACAAGGTATTCAAAATGAGTCACGGGGTTCCAAAAAGTCACTCAAGGTAAAGCCTAAATTTTTAGCAAGCTCTGTGCTTCTGTGACAAGCTTATGTTATTGTTGATATCACTTGTATATTGTTTAATTATCAATACCATGTACCTTTTCAGGATGTTGTTACTGAGAACGAGTTTGAAAAGAGACTTTTGGCTGATGTGATTCCACCAAGCGACATTGGAGTCACCTTTGAGGATATTGGAGCTCTGGAGAATGTTAAAGATACACTGAAAGAGTTGGTGATGCTTCCTTTACAAAGGCCTGAGCTATTTTGTAAAGGACAACTAACAAAGGTTGGATGCAATTTTTTCTTAATATAGTGCTTGGGTTAGCTATACTATTTTATTTCAGGTCGAGTTGGTAGAAAATTTTCAGAAGTTTGCCGAGTCTAAAAAATTTCCTTCCATTTGTTCCATTCAAATTTGCCAATAAAATGCCATAGTTTGGCTTGATGTTTTTTCATTGTAGTCTACATTACATCTTTATGATTCCTTTTAGTCAGGTGTAAATAATCAGTTTCGTCTTTCACTGCAGCCTTGCAAGGGTATCCTTCTGTTTGGTCCTCCAGGAACCGGGAAAACAATGCTAGCCAAAGCTGTTGCAACAGAAGCCGGTGCAAATTTTATAAATATTTCAATGTCAAGCATTACGTCAAAGGTATGGTATCAGTTTGATTGGTAATTGTTGGCTTTTCATTTTTTATGCAGTTATGTTGAACAATCACATTGAACTGCATTTGTCTGGTTTGCAACGGCAGTGGTTTGGTGAAGGTGAAAAGTATGTCAAAGCTGTATTTTCACTAGCAAGTAAAATTTCCCCAAGTGTCATATTTGTTGACGAGGTAAGTTTTTAATCTTCAGTGGTAGCTCAAGCTGTTTTATCTACACCATAATCTGTTCCATATTGTTTTAATATCTTTGTAGCTCTTATCATGGCTTCTCCTTTGCAGGTTGACAGTATGTTGGGTCGAAGGGAGAGTCCTGGAGAACATGAGGCCATGCGTAAGATGAAAAATGAGTTTATGGTAAACTGGGATGGATTGCGCACTAAAGATAAGGAACGAGTTCTAGTTCTTGCTGCAACCAATAGACCTTTTGATCTTGACGAAGCTGTCATCCGAAGACTTCCCCGAAGGTGTGCTTGATCTGTTCTTGTTCAATGTATTTTTATGGTTCATTGGCTGTAGCTCTATGAAATGGAACACTAGTGTATGTGATGTTGTTGTTTTTGTTACTGATGTCTGTGTTGCAATGGCTTTGCAGGTTAATGGTGAATTTGCCAGATACAACAAACAGGGCAAAAATCTTGAAGGTGATACTTGCAAAAGAGGAATTGGCACCAGATGTGGATTTGGATGCAATTGCAAATATGACAGAGGGATATTCTGGGAGTGACCTCAAGGTAGTTTCATTTAAGTTACTATTTTGCTTTGTTGAATTTATTTGGAGTTATGTTATGTTGCAGGGTTGGTTGACCTAATATTTAATGCTTCTTCTATTGTAGAACTTGTGTGTTACAGCTGCATATTGCCCTATCCGAGAAATTCTGGAAAAAGAAAAGAAGGTATTCCTCTTCGGAGCTTTGGTTACTCTAGTATTTCAGCAGTTTCAGAGGAATATTTAGAATTTGCTTACTCGTTTTATTACTAAATAGCTTTGCTCTAGTATGTGTGTGACATGGGTTGTGAAGGGCATTGAGGAATATATACACACACATATACATAGATACATTTATATATCAAATCTCTATGAGTCGAATAATGTAACTGATTTAAAAAACAGTAACAACATAAAAGCATAAACACGTGATTTCTGATTTCATTGATCAAGTAATGATTTATGAGTGAAGACGATAACTTCATAAGAAGAAGTAATGATTTATGAGTGAAGATGCCAACTTCATAAGAGTCGTGATAAGAAGATTTTGATTCTTTTTGGGAAGTCAAGGTCTCTTTTTTCAACTTAAAAGGTTATGGATATCCATACGATCTGCTTTTCAAACAGGCCACATTTTAGGCTGTGATTAAGGGGTATCTGTTTTGTTGAAGTCACCTAAGACTTGCACCTGGTCTCATTCTTGACCTTGTTCCATTGTGGCAATATCCTGGCTGCCACCCCCAGGATGCCGATGGGACGATGTTCTGCACCAGATTGTTGGACAGTGCAGGCTAGTTGTCCCCGGTCCTTAACTGGAGTCAAAATGTGTCCCAGTCTTGGTTTTATGCTACCTGGATTAAGTAGTGTGAACCCCTGCTACTTGATCACTGTATGTAGAGAATATGTATTACACTTTTATATTGTAATAATGAATGCCAATCAAATCAATATTAACTTTGGTCTTGTAAATCCGGCGTTGTGTTTTATGCTGCATTTGGGCTTGTGCACTAGTTAGTCTTTGGGTTGTTGCTTGCCATTTTGATTCTGTTTTTGACAGAGCTAATGTTTTACTGCTATTGAAAATCTTATCAGGAAAAAGAACAAGCAACAGCAGATGGCCGACCTCTGCCAGCATTGAGTGTCAGTGATGATGTTCGCCGTTTGAATATGAATGACATGCGATATGCCCATGAACAGGTTTGGGTTTTAAATATTTTATGCTTTATTGCAGAATAAACTGATTCCGAAGATGCAAAGAGGCCTCTTATTTTATGTTTCATTGTGTGTTCTCACTTCACCTTATTGCAGGTATGTGCTAGTGTTTCTTCAGAGTCGGCAAATATGACAGAGCTACTTCAATGGAATGATCTATATGGTGAAGGAGGTTCAAGGCGGAAGACGTCACTTAGTTATTTTATGTAGGCAAGCTATGTACATAAAAAGTAATTACAAATTGGCCTGGACTCTTATTTATTACTTATGGAGTTGGTCCTTTGGCAGCCTTTTCAAGTGGAATGTATCCAATACCGAAGTTGCCATCTGCATACCATGTATAATAGTGTTTTGCTTACTGGTTCTCGGTATTTAGAATCCGAGTTGATTTTTGGACATTTTGTTAGTGGGCTTAGAAGTATTTTTTGTACAAGGATCACTGCGAAGGCACCTGTGCATTGGTTCATTTGACCAGTGAAGCTATTCCGAAACAAGATGTATATGTGAAAGTTGCTGATTCTACCGAGAATCTGTTCGCACTAGTGTTTGCAATCCTTCTCATGCCATGCCCCAGGTTCTCTTGGTATTATTTAGTCTCATATTTCTTATAGCAAACGTTAGTGCTTTACATTAGTATAATAGATGCGATATGACAATGTTTATTATTCTTACCGACCACATTTATCATTAATATCGACATCAACCCTTTTTGTTTTTATTCTATGTTTATTTTCAGTTCTATGATGCATCTTGAAATTCAATTGTTCCGATAATGTTTTTTGGTTTGATCTTAAAATATTGTCAAGTCTGCAGTAGTCGTTTAGTGGTTGAGATGGGATGCTCTCTTTAACTCTTTTTTAGGGGATGAGTGTCGTTTTTAAATGCCATGGATGTAATGTCATCATAGTAAATGTTTTCAGTAAGTGTTCACTTTGTCATTGTCACTTGAACCAGTAAGCCTAAAGATGTAAACTTGTTTGTTAAATGTTTTCAATTTGACCATGCAAGGTAGAGTTGGGGTTCTTAATCCTCTCTTGGTAAAAATACAATACAATATATTTCGTATGATTAAAAACGTTATGATCTGTTACAGTAATTTCTTACTAAAGAATTCTAATAATGAATATATAGATAAATTTTATTGCTTTATTATTATTTTTTACATTTTCGACAGTTTTTTAAAGCTTTTTCTTGGGTCAGCTGCTGTTTTTAAATGTTCTGGATGTAGCGCCATCATTGTAGATGTTTTCAGTGCTGCCATTGTCACTTGAATTAATAAACCTGAAGATGTAAAACTTGTTTGCCAAAGGTTTTAAATTTGACTTCTTAGATTACACTTCTGTGAATAAACATGCAGCGCTATGACAATTTACGTGTTTTTCAGTTGGTGATGACTTTGTCATGTCATTCGAATCAATAAACTTAAAGATGTAAAACTTGATTGTTTGAATGTTTTAAATTTGACATCTTCACACTAATAAAAAAAAATACAAAAAAATTGCAATTCAGAGACCAGGACAAAATTTACAATACAGTTTTTTAAAAATGTAAAATTTGTTTGTCAAATTTTTAAATTTTACATTTTGCATTAAACTTGTTGAAAAAATACAGGACTCACAAAATCTACAATGCACTTTTTTTTAAATGTAAAATTTGTTTGTCAAAGCTTTTAAATTTGTTGAAAAAATGCAGAGGACTATCACAAAATCTACAATGCACTTGGGAAAAAATATAGTACTGACAAAATTTGCAATGCACTCTTCCACATTACTGAATAATTACACCCCTTTATATACATTAAAAAGTATTCCATTAAAACTTGCAATGCACTCTTCCACATTACTGAATACTTGCACTCCTTTATATATATTAAAAAATATTCCATTAAAACTTACTCTTACCAGAGTTGATGCATTACATACAACTGATGTAGGGTATGTTGGTTCTTCATGTGAAACCAGTTCATACTTAGGGCTAAGCAAAACTCCCCAAAGTAAACATTATATACCAGTGTTAATATAAAATTGAGATGGTAATCACCATTTCCCCGTCAAAGCAGTTCATTATTATTATTCTTGTGCAGTCTATTTCTAATCAACTTTACTAACCTAGAAAAAATTAGGCCAGAGACTCAATTAATAGACTTTTCTATATTCATCAATAGATGGCCCGGTGCGTCTAGAGAGTAGTTGGCAATAGATGGCCCGGTGCGTCTAAGAGGAAATTAGATTTCCGACTTATTATGAATAATAAGTGGAAGTAAATGCTATTGGTCTAATTCAAATTAGACATAATTAACCAAAGGCAATAGAAATCGGCTTGCTTAGCTAACACTAAAACGAACACTAAAACGAGCAAAAGGTTCTTATTTGGTACTGGCTGGCCATGGAGCATGTTGACGTCATTAATGGCAGCATGCATGGCCAATGAAGCCCTCTACTTGGGATGGTAATTCACGTTAAGCATTATTGGCAATGTCTCTCATATTTGCCAAAAAAAACTTGGTCTTTATGTTTGTCACTTCTAGTATTTGTCTAATGTTGGCATTGCCAAAGCCCTAACCCATGAATTCAGCTTGTTATTTAATGCTCAAAAGGTGCCCTAACCCATGAATTCAGCTTGTTATTTAATGCTCAAAAGGTGCCCTAACCCATGAATTCAGCTTGTTATTTAATGCTCAAAAGGTTCTACCTCAACCTTGCCTTTTTATTTGTTTTCCATCAACAACCTTTCCCACCACTTTAATGCCAAGTTATGATGAACTTGTGATATATATAAATGGCCCTTGTAAATATACATTGTACAAAATCCAATATAAAGGCCCAACTAGTGAATAGGCATAAGTGTGTTTAGGGCTGTAACGTTCTATGATGTGGAATTATTACCATGGTGCACCTTAGTTTACATTTAAAGGTTTTTGGAATAGGCATAAGTCCAAAGATGTGAACTTAGTTATGGTAAGTGCGTTTAGGGTCGTAACTTTCTATGATGTGGAACTATTACCATGGTGCACCTTAGTTTATATTTAAAGGTTTTTGGTTTTTACTATGTAACGATTGAATTCTGTATTGCCTTTGAATTCAATACATGAAATTGTGATGAATTGTGTTATATAATTAAAATTAGGTGTAATGGAATGGTTGAGTGAACAATTTATTTGGTTAATAAGTATTGTGAATTATTTTGGGTTTTCCTTGTAATTTATGGGTGTAATTTATGGGTGTGCAATGTAATTTTTGCATAACCCAAAATGGTATGTACTTGGGGAATTTGAGATGTATTAATGATGAGCATCTTGATTTGGAGTGCTTTGAGGGCCAAGGGAAAGCTTCTGAGCACTTTATAGTTAGATGTCTTTTTTTTGTTTGCTAGTTTTGTCCATGATTGCATCTGGCTTGAGCCACACCAATCGTTAACATGGTTGGATTTTTTGTCCATGCAGGTTTCATACCAGTATTTAACATCACATAGTGTCTTAACAACACACTGTCACCCACTGTCCTAGGGACTACAAAATTTGGAGGACATGGGGGTGGACTTTGATCCACTTATTTGTGCACGGGTAACGATACCATTTAATATAATATCTTTGGGTGCAACCACTTGTTCAACCACTACCTCAAGGTGCCCCCATGGCTCCAGGTAAAGCCTTCACGGGAATTGAACCTTGCCCAACGGTGAAAAACTTCTCGCTTTCCACCATTGGATCCAACTCCTTTGGGCTTAGAGGCCTTCTTAATGAGCTTGAGGAATATAAATAAACTTTTTTTGCTCTTTACACCAAGATCATGTTTTCTCCTTCCAACTTGGGATTTCCTCTTGTTGCGTTGACTTTCTATTTGACTCAATGTGCCCCAAGTGGAAACTAGCGCACTTTACACACAAAATGTATGTTATTAATTTTTTTTAAATATATAATTACCATTGTACATGACAAAATAATAAACTCATTAATTATGAAAAAGACACATGGTTCAAATAGAAATTGACATAAGGAGAATCAACTTGCTACAATTGTCTTTTACATGTTGATAGCCATATTGTAGTGCTTGGAATTCTCAAGGCGGTGGCACGGTGATATATTCGTTGTATATATATATATATATAACTATTGATTTATTAATTTTGCCCATGCTGTCCAAGGCCAATTAATAATCGGAGCATCATTTTTTGTTTTTCCCGTCAAAAAAATCATAATTTCATTAATAGAAAATAAATTACATTTTGTAAATGCTAAGTAACATTTCATGATCTTTGCAAAAGGAATATTGATCTCCCTCAAAACCCTAGATACATTCTTGTAATCATGGTCTAAACAAACCAACCATAAATAGCTCCAAAATTAAACTCACACTTTCATCCTATTAAGAAGAGGATTTCTCATATCAGATCTTATATAAGATCTTTACAAACTGGTGAAAATCCAAAACATAGTGTACAATCTAGGACATTACATATGTTCATCATCAAAATTCATTGTAAAGACTGTAAAAAGAATAGGATATAATTTATGTGCCCACACAAAACACTACTTTAATTGAAAGAAAGATGTGTATATTTCGAGACATGACCATCTACCTCCTCCCAAATCTGCTAGCTACTTGAATCCAACAACTTTCTTTTGATAAACCATTAACCTATTCACTCCTTTCTCTATTGACATGGTGGAAAGATATAGAAGGGAGAGCTGATTTTATAGAAAGGATATCGTAAAAATAGAGCGCCAAATAATTTTTTCACAAGAAAAAGTGCCCTCCATCCCCTTAATCACCACTTGTAAATCCCCAAGCACTTGCACAATGTGAGCACCTTTTTATATCTCTAAAATAAGTTAGTGCCATAAGCTCTAGGAAATTGTAAGCACCCATCCCTCGAAACCCCAACCATCCTCCTCCCCCTCCCCCTCCCCCCCCACCATGTGCCCTTCGCCCACCCCCTCCCCCTTATCCCCCCATTCCTGCCCCCCACGGTTGTAAACTCGTTGCTTTGGGTTGCATGTGGCCGTTGGGTGGAAGGGGAGGAGGGCAAGAGTGGGGGGATGGGGAAGATAGAGAGACGGTTGCAGGGCACGCGGTTGGGGAAGGGGGGTGGGGGTGATTCCAATCGATGACTCTTGCATTTATTTAAAAAGCAGTTGTTCGGAAGCAAAAACATCAACATATGGGAGAAGCAAAACTATATGCAATCTCCTCAACATCTGGGAGAAGCAGTTGTTACTAGTGCTTTCTCCTCATAGCCAAGCTGCTTCGATATCACCTCAACCACAACCTCTCACAGATCAAATGGCATTCTTTGTTAGGGCTGCAACTCTTCTCCATTTCTATCACACGCATTCTCTCCTTTCTCTTTCTCTTTTCATTCTCCCCTTATTAATTTGATGGGAGTTCGGTGGCATGTTCTCCGATGATTCACATCCCTTTGTTGAGCACAATTCTACTCGTCGAAAAGCTCTCAGTTAACCTTAAAGAAGAGATTTAGTTTCAGGTATGATCCAACCTTTTTCATATGGATGATGGTTAACTCTATCTATCTATCTATCTATAGGCTTTGCAGGCCAATTTTCATATCGATGACCTTAAATAGATCACCCTTCCCCACATCGCGAATAAGACGTTGAGTACACTTGCCTTTCTTGGCAATTGTTAGTTCCAATTTCATAGGGGAATAAGCAGGTTGAAACGATCCCACTCCCCTACTTTTTGGAAAAAAGGAACAAACCATTTTTCCTTCTTGAATCACGGTGAATGCACTTGAAATAGACCTAAAACCTTGTTTTGGCTCGCATCCGGGGAAGATAGACACTGGGGATTTCCCATTGCACTGACTTTCTCGGATTATCAAGAGAGTCTTGTTTAAGTCACTTTGTTGCAGAATGAGCATTGATTAAATGAACGAAAGTCGACCTGCCCCCTTTCCTATTACTAAGGTGTATTTCAAAGGCGCCTCTCTCCCCCCCCACATTGGAGAGAGATAGTTGGAGATCCGAGTTATTAGCATTAAAGAGTCCTGCTTACTAGACACTAATGGGGTACGTTGGAGCTCTCTCCCTTTAGCACTGTTATTAAGTATGTAATATTCATGTTCTAGTTGTTGGTATTACTATTACTAAGCTCGATTGACTTGCTAGACGAGAAGGAATGTACTCAATCTATTTATTGATAGCATTCCGATCGTCCCATCTGTACACTAGTGAACAAGGGGATAACCAATGTAGATTCAAACTTTGTACGATATTTAACTACAAACAAATTTTCAATAAAAGAACATAAAATGTACAATGGACAATACACACATCACACAGAGATTTTGCCCCTGGAAACCCAAATCGAGAAAACTAGCATATTCTATATTCATTCATAGTGATACATTGTTTACAATAAAATATACATATAGGAGCCAACGACATCCAAAACCCTAACCCAATGACTTGGATTAGTCAACAACCCTATTTCCTTAACCAAAAATAGAAAACCATCAACAAAAACCATGTGTCGAAAAACCACCCAACAATGGACATGAAAATCGAAGCGACATGAAAAAGGAGGCAAAGAATACAACACATACCCAACACACTCGGCCTAGAAATTGATAGGGAGTTGATCATAATTATTATCTAGAAAAGCCTAACCATTTTCATATTTCTCGTATTAAGAGTGGGAACCAAAGAGGGGTGCTCATTCGGCTAGGCATATACCATTCTCTCTAGAGTTAGGGAGGGACCATAAGCAAACCTTTGTTTCCCTATCCAATCCCATCCTCTGGCTACTCACCGAGAAAAATGTCATGTTGTAACAATGAACAACCATCCCCTCTATGCAGGGAAGGGTGGTGACTACACACACTTCATTGTTTTTGTGGAGCTGAGTTGAGGCTCCTAGCCCAAACCCAATCCCAATCCCAAATCTGAGCACCACTAGACCAAGTGCTTGATTGGTCACTATGGAAAACCAGGACAATTAGCTTAGTTATTTCCCATCCAGGATTTCCCTCAACCTTGCCTTTTTATTTGTTTTCCATCAACAACCTTTTCCACTACTTCAATGCCGAGTTATGATGAACTTGTTATATATATATATATATATATATATGACCCTTCTAAATATTCAATGTACAAAATCCAATATAAATGCCCAAATAGTGAAAATGCATAAGTCCAAAGACGTGAACTTAGTTATGGTAAGTGTGTTTAGGGCCCTAAGGTTCCATGATGTCGAACTGTTACCATGGTGCACCTTAGTTTAGTGAACTTTTTTGGTAAGTCTATTGAGAATTATTTTGGGGTTTCCTTATGATTTATGGGTGTGAAATGTAATTTTTGCAAATAAAATATGGGTGTTGTTGTTAGAATCCAAAATGGTATGCACTTGGGGAATTTGAGATGTATTAATGATGGGCGTCTTGATTTGGAGTGCTTTGAGGGCTAAGGGAAATCTTATGAACACTTTATAGTTAGAGGCCCTCTTAATGAGATTGAGGAATATAAATAAAAATCCTTTTCCCTTTACTCCAAGATCATGCTTTCTCCTTCCAACTTGGGATTTCCTCTTGTTGTGTTGCCTTTCTATTTGCCTCAATGTGCCCCAAGTGGGAACTGACACACTTTACACATTTTTGTTGATGTTTTGGTAGCTGCGGGAGGAAATTTCCTCTAGAACACCTTTCTTACATGAAGAGAATATTACGGAAGTCCAAGAAGACCATTAAACAACAAGAAGGATACCCATAAGAGAAGTCGGCCCACACAGAAAATAATAAAGTAAAATTAAGATTCCCAGAGAGGATGTCTAGCTCATTTGGACACACTCACAACACACTCTCTCACTGAGGAAAAGGTGTGCAAGTCCGAGGAGGAAGAGGAGACACAGAGCTGGGGTCTTTGGTTATTCTTGGTGGCTACTTTATCTTGTGCACCAACTCTCTAAGGAGGTACGCTCTTCTTGTATGGTGGTGCTGCTGTAGCTGTGAGCACTAGAGGTGCGCTAACCTAGTGCTAGGTTTTATATCTTGTCCGTGGCTCTTGAGAGCTGGTGAATGGTTGGACTATAAATAAAGAGGATGTCTAGCTCATTTGGACACACTCACAACACACTCTCTCACTGAGGAAAAAGTGTGCAAGTCTGAGGAGGAAGAGGAGACACAGAGCTGGGGTCTTTGGTTATTCTTGGTGGCTACTTTATCTTGTGCACCATCTCTCTAAGGAGGTACGCTCTTCTTGTATGGTGATGCTGCTGTAGTTGTGAGCACTAGAGGTGCGCTAACATAGTGCTGGGTTTTATATCTTGTCTGTGGCTCTTGAGAACTGGTGAATGGTTGGACTTTGTGAACAAAATCTATCTAAGAAAGGTTGTTGGGTTTTTCCCCCATTTGGGGTTTTCCCAAGATAAATCTCTTGTGTTCTTTTTGTCTCTTGTTTATGTTGCTACTACTCAATACATGGTATATATATGTTAATGGTAGTGAAGTAAAAGAACAATGGTAACTCTAATGCTCTGTAAATAAGAAAAATCTAACATGGTATCAAAGCCGGTTACCTTTAGAACAATTTGATCACTGGAAGGAAGATCACTGCAACAACACCTTGCAACAACTTGGGTACAATCTAGGACATTACATATGTTCATCATCAAATTTCATTGTAAAGACTTTGTAAAAAGAATACGATATCATTTATGTGCCCACACAAAACACAACTTTAATAGAAAGAAAGATGTGTATATTTCATGACGTGTATATTTTGAGACCGACTGGTGGAGTGTGTTGATATTATGGTAGATGTGGGAGGTATTAACCTCCATGTGTAACCTTTGTCTAGAATAGAATATTTCGGAAGCAAGAGAAACCCTAAACAAATGTGTAGAAACCCTAGAAGGCAACTCAACTCAGTAAAATAATTAATATTAAAGTATTACCCTCCAGAAAGAGAAGCCGGCCTAGACATGTGACAAGGAGCACTATAAATAGAGGGCGCTTGAGCTCATTTGTACTCACTCACCTCACTCACTCTCTCAAGTGTAGCACAAGTTTGGAGCTGCAACTGCAAGAATGGAAGGTGGATCTTCTCGAGTAATTCTTGATCTCTCTCTCTAGCGCTATCTAGCCTAAGATATGCGCCCTATATTCTAGTATTTCTTAGTGGTATTCTAGGTGACATTCTTGGTGAGTGCAATTGCAACTACTGCAGTTAAGTATTGTCCTTGTTCTATGGTTTTGGGATTTTCTGTTTGGTGCACTATCTTTGGAGAAAGATGCGCTCTCTTGGTTATCTGTTGGTTCTAGTGCTACTTCCAGAATCATTCTATCTAGCAAAGGTTATGGTGCTCGGGGGTGGTTGCGTGCCTATGGTTGGGTGACAATATTGTGATATTGTCGATGGTGAAACATGCACATTAAATATTTTAACAGGTTATGGGCCCACACTACTTTCAAAATAGTCTAACCACTGGAAGGTAGAGCGATAGTTCTTTGTTAAGCTCCTTGTAACACCAGTTGCAATTGCAACTAGGGTTTCTGATGTTACAGCTACAACAAACCCTAATCTAATTCTTTGGGCACCTTAAGTGAAGCGTTGGAACTAATTTCTAGATATTCTAGTGTGCCCTAGCCTAGTGCACCCTTTGGTGCCCTCAGCCAACAAAAACACCAAGTTTGAGTTCTTGGTCAAAGTCAAAGTCAAAGGTTGAATTTTGGTCAAAATTGATTTCATGGTCAAAGTTGAAATTTCAGGGTTTCTAGCTAGTTATATTACTGCTAGGTATACTTGGTTGCATGCAAGTACTATTGATATAGATGCTTATTGTACTCATTTACAAAATGAACTAACATCTCCTCTAGGAGCTATTTCTTATTTTTCTCCCGGGTAAGTCTCCTTGGTAATTCTATGATGACTACTATCCTTGTTATCTTAGATATGTTCTTATGAGAATTCTATTGGAAATAATTTTGCTCTTGTTGTTCTTGTTCTGGGCAGGTCACAAGCGATAGCTCTGAGAAGGATCTAGAGTGACATTTGCAAACATGGAGCAGATGACTCCATCAAGCGGTGAGGCAGGTGATTTCACCAAGTACCAATTCGAAAGGAAGCTTGTAAAGCAAAATAAGTTTCGGACATCATTCTATAAGATGTGTGTGGACCAATGTCAACCTCCTCACTAAGCGGATATAGATCTTGAGGTTCGATAATGGAGGAGAATACACCTCCAAGGAGATCGTTTCATTTTGTAAAGAAACCGAGATTAGGAGGGAACTCACTACTCCCTATAGTCCTCAACATAATGGTGTGGCATCATTGGATATAGTGAGACATCAAAAGCTTACAGAATCTCTGTCCTAGGACAACATAAGGTTGAAATCAGTAGAGATGTGATTTTTGATGAAAATATTGGCTTCAAGAAATCTATATAAAACTCCATGGATCCCAACAATGAAGAAGAACATGAAGGTCTCAAGGAAGAAACTACATGTTCTCCAGAACATCTCAATGCAAAACCTTCCACCTTTGAAGAAGCAGTGAAGAAGAAAGAATGGAAGGAAGCTATGATGGAAAGTTTGTAGTCACTTCAAAATGGGTCTACAAGATAAAGCATGTAGTGGATGGAAGTATCGATAGATACAAGGCAAGATTCATGGCTAGAGGGTTCTCCTAGAAAGAGGGAGAAGATTGTGATGAGACGTTTGCTCCAGTTTCCAGATACACCTCTATTCTCTTGCAACATCCATGGGTTGGAGTTTACATCAGATGGATGTAAAGATCGCTTTTCTCAATGGAGTAATTGAGGAAGAAGTATACATAGAGAAACCTCAAGGTTTTGAGGTACAACCGAGAGAATCCCATGTATGCAGATTAAAGAAGGCATTGTATGGACTCAAGCAAGCTCCAAGAGCTTGGTATGCACGAATTGACAGTTACCTGATGGGACTTGGATTTTCCAAGAGCTATGCTGATCCAAACTTTTATTAAAAAAAAGGTTGTGAATGATGCACCTGTGATTCTGCTACTATATGTTGATGATTTGTTTCTGACAGGTGCATAGCCTCTCATTATTCAATGTAAGAGGGAGTTAGCCTATGAATTCGATATGAAGGATCTTGGTCTCATGCATTATTATTTGAGACTAGAAGTGTAGCAAAAGCGCGGTGAAATATTCCCGGGGAAAGGGAAGTATGTTGTAAATATTCTTCAGAAGTTTGGGATGATGGATTGCAAATCCATGGCAACTCCCATGGTGACAGATCTGAAGAAGATGAGAGACTCTGATTTTGATTCAGTAGACTCGTCCTTGTATCGACAATTGATTGGCTCATTGATGTATTTGGTTAATACCCGATCGAACATTTGCTTTGCTTTGAACACGTTGAGCTAGTTCCAGGTGGAATCTAGACATGAGCACTGGATATCTGCAAAGCACATTTTGAGATATCTTCGTGGGACTCTAAATTATGGTTTGAGATATGCCCCAAACGATGATGTACAACTGCATGGATTTACTAATTTAGAGTGGGTAGGGAGTGCAGATGACAAAAATAGTACTTCTAGTATATGTTTAAGTTTGGGATTTGATATGTTATCACGGGCTAGCAGGAAACATAACTCTCTTGCACTCAACACTGCAGAAGCAGAGTATATTGCAGCTTGTGATGCTTGTACATAATCAGTATGGATCCGTAAGCTGATTTATGGACCATTTGATCAGGTGTTGGATACAACTGTGATATATTGTGATAATCAAAACTGTGTGAAGCTTTCAGAGAACCCCGTATTCCATGACAGGTCGAAGCACATTGAGATCAAGTACTATTTTATCCGTGATAAAGTTTAGAAGGGAAAAGCGATTCTCCAATATATCCCCACCGATGAGAAAATAGTTGGTATTTTTACAAAGCCTCTGTCCAAGATAAAGTTTGCATACTTGAAGGACAAGCTAGGACTCGTGGAGATTGCTCCCTCGGTTTAAAGGGAGCATATGAATTCCTCGGTTGGGAGGGAGTGCTGATATATGGAATCATGGATAGTCAGTGTGTTGGTGGACATACATTCCCCAGGCGGAGAATGTTCCAGGGAGAACAGATTGCTGGTAGACAGACATTCTCCAGGCGAAGACTGCTCCAGGATTTACAAAT
This sequence comes from Picea engelmannii, assembly GCA_009831015.1. Taxonomy (NCBI): domain Eukaryota; kingdom Viridiplantae; phylum Streptophyta; class Pinopsida; order Pinales; family Pinaceae; genus Picea; species Picea engelmannii. Next base: position 1,828,133 of record ML776961.1, read on the forward strand.
TTCTAATGGACAAACATTCTCCTTGTGGAGAATGGTCCAGGTTGATAGATTGTTGGTGTACCATGGACAACTATTCTTCTAGGGAATTTCTCGGATAGGTAGAATGGTCCAGGAAAAATTTCCTTCTAGGACATATGTCCGGATTAGAAGAATGGTCCATCTCCCTAAGTTCACAGTAGTGACCAGAGTGGGGAGATTGGTATAGGACAAACATTTTCCCTGAGTTCACAGTAGTGGCTGGAGGGAAAATGGTCCAGGACAATCATTCTTCTAGGACGCATGTCCGGATTAGAAGAATGGTCCTTGTAGCCCATGGCACACACTAAGAATTGATTGAAATCAGAGTAAGTAAGTGATGTGCATTTATTACACATCACCTTTACCCTTACCAATGGAAGCCACCATGGTCATCCTATCTTCCAAACATTTCGGCTGTGGTTATGTTTCGACTTCTCAGCAGAAAGGAACCGCTTGGCCAATGCATGCTCAAGGCATTTGATTACAGGTATGTTCTTTTTTTTGGCCCTTCATGAATCTACTCTGGTTATGAAATGGATTTTGGCTCAAGTGTATTAGCTGTGCTCTCTTTAAGTATTGCGACTGTGTAATGGTGATTGTAAATGCGACATTGATGATTCTTTTTGAAATGAGGTTGAAGTCATAACAATAATGGGTGTTAGCAGTCAACAGAAACCTTTGTTATCCCCATTGAAAGACCCTGTTGGTCTTGCTAGGTTATTTTCACATTTTCGCATTGTTGTAGTTAATTTGCATTTTCTTTTATCGGGTTTGTGTCTAAAATATCACCACGCATCGTACACACGGGAAATGTATTGTTTCCACCACCAGGGATCACAAACTGGGTTGTTTTTCCTGTTCTTAATCAGCCTGTCCTTACCACACTGTGGTGGTGGTTTGATCGAAGGGCATGAGGGTTATACCATGCGTGCGTTCAATTACATTTACCATACCAATATGGGATCTGCTTTTTTTTGTGGTGGCTACCAAGTGAACCCTTATTCCCCCCAGTCTGAAGTTCCGTAGAGAAAATTTCCATGCCTGTTCAGTTGCAATGGGTTATTGTGGGTTGGAAATATGGTCGATTACTTTGAATATGGATTTGCCCAGTCAGTTGTATGGTAGTCGTTTTGTTTTGGCATATAGTTACTACCTCCCTGATGATAATGTTAAGCCCTACATTGCATTCACACTTTCGTATTACACAGTCACCTTCCTTATATCAAAAAATCAGTATTGTTAATGAAGAAGGTCTCTGCTCTGATTCGATTTGATGTGTAAATACACATAGCTACTGCAGTCTGTTCGGTTGTTTGATTTCTCTCATAGTGGCGAATTGTTGATTGATGTGCAACCACTGGTAATTACATTTATGGAGATTTGAATGATGGTTGGCATTGGTTACGAATGCTGGGTGTTGCCCACACATATCGTGTCATGTAAATAAGGTTTTGAAAAAGTAAATTATTGGCATGATAGCTATGGTCTTCTTTTGGAACGAGTGATCATTGGACTGTCACCCTGTGGGTTTTGTCAGCTGCACACCGCATGTAGTATGGATGACTTGTTTCCATACTCAGTGAACCCACTGAGTTTTAAGTGTGTTATTTATTGGAGCTGGCCACTGTTGATGAAAATCGTGTTGGGTAGGTAGCTCAACTTTTAAGTCACCTTGGATTGATTGTTTACAAGGGAAGAACTACATTTCCGGAGAAAGCTACTCCTGCATAGCTTGTGTCTAACTGATGGTTGTTGTTTGTATCGTGAGTTGTCATTTTCAGGCGTGTAATTTTGGTCTTTTACTATGTAGATATATGAGAACGAATTTCATTGCAAATTCTTTGTTGGTTCTATTGCAGAAATAGTGACTTCGTTGATTTGGAAGCATGATTGTGGAGTATAATCATGGATTGAAGAAATGACTGAGTAGTGATTGATTTTGATAGTAACAGATTGGAAATGGTGATTGTTCGTAATTTGTTATAAATGTATATTGTGAGAACAATGCTCCCTGCAAATCGTATAGGAAAACTTACTGTTCTGCAGTAACATGGTGTTAAAGTTTGCTTAATGAACAGTAAACTCGTTAGATGTATAAGAATTGTTATTTAATCAAATGATTTTTGATGGAATGGTACATCTAGTCTTACTATAGAATTTTTTATGGATCGCCTGATTAATTTCATGAACAATGATCATTTTCTTCCCCTTCCATGATCTCACTTTCCGCTAATTACAAACCCTTCACGTATCCCATATCCCTCTTTCACTCCCTGTTCCGAGATTAATTACAACCAAGGGTTTCTTGTGTTGAGATAGATGAAAGTGGCAGTGTTTTGGGTGGATTGCAGTGATGTTTGATTGACTTGTTTTACAGTTGATTGTTGTTACCATTGAGTAGTAACCGTGTTTTTCCCCTCCATTATATCATATTTTCGCTCAATACAATCCCCTCACATATCCCAGAACCCTGTTTCACCCCCTGCTCGTTGATTAACAGAAAATCAATTTGTATAGATTGGATTGCATGAGTTTAATATAATTCTGAGCCAAAATCTATTTCATAGTTGTAAGAGTTGTCATGTATGGTTATTTAAAAGATCATTTTGCTAATCAATCATGCATACAGGGACGTGCCATTCAAGTAAAAGGCTAAAAACAAAGGCCTATCATGCCTTTATCAAAAAGAAGAACTAAAGGAAAATAACATCAGCAAGGGAAAATATGATTTTGAGTTTTATTCTATCTATCATCTTATGATAGTTGACTTCAGGGATCTTGGACAACATGGTTATTTTGGATATATGATTACTATTTTGAAATGGCTTTAAATTTCATAAGCTTAAAATACCAAAAGTGAATGTGTCGAGGGGAGACACACGTAGGTATGCTTTGATTAACTAATGGTTATGTTATGCTTATTAAGATTGCTATAAACAAAAGGAAGTCACAAGGGGTCCCACCTACTAGCTATTATTATTATTTATGACCCTTATTATAATTTTTACTTTCCCTAACTAAAGTTAGTTGAGTCTTTTAATTAACTTAACTAATGAATTGGTTCAACTTCTTCAACCAATTCTAATTTGTTAAAAGCAAAAAGGAAAGGGAGGAACAAAGGAGGATAGAAGCACAAAGCATGCTAAGGTTTGCTCTTTGAGTTTATGTTGAGATAGTTCAATTTTCATTCATTCATACATTCATCATAGCCTAATTCTCTTTTGTGATAGTAGGGTCTTATTGTAGACAACAATATTCAGGGCTGAATCAAATCATTCAAACACTTGTTCTTCAGAGGTGTTGATCTATCTTTGATAGTATGTGTAGACTTGTCTGTTTGTGAATTAACTTTCATGACTGATAAAGACTATTATGCAAAGTCGAGTGGGAAACAATCTGTGGCAAGCTGATCTAGCTTTTAGAGTTCAGTTTTGGTTTTCTGTCAGAGGTCCTTTTGTATGTTCCATCGAGGATTTCTAAGTTTGACTTCGGACCAAGATTTCTTCGTGAAGTTTTGTAAATATATTGAATTTTTGGTGAATTGGAATGAAATAAGGGATTGACTTATGTCTCATCTATCTTGATTATGATCTTGGTGTCTTTAATTTTTTTCTTATATTTATTTCAACAACTGATATTTTCAGAAAATAACATAAAAAGTGAATTTCCAGCAAGCTTTTTGTTGATAAAAGACTAGCCTAAGCACTTGTAATTAATACTTGTGAGTTATGATATATATTTTTGTTGGCTATAAACATAGGGTGATATTCTCGTCTACTTTACTTTAGCCAAGCAAAGTCTGAAAATGCTTGAGTAAGATCAATTCATATCTTATCCTCAACATTTATTTGGCGACCATACTGGGGAGATCTTCGATATCTCTTTGGTTAAATTTTATACTTGATTTTCATCGATACATCTTTCTTTTTCTGTTTTGTTTCTTTGACTGTTTTTCTATTCATGACTGTTCCTATTGCAAGATAGCCCAATCTTGAGCTCGATCTCCAAGACTAGACCAACATTGCCTTGAACCTGTTTCATACTATTTTAGACACTGCTAGGACCCATGTCGAACTTAACCGTTCTTGGGTAGCAATTGAAAGAGATATTAGAGTTCAAGAACAATTGGAAGCTAGACGTAGGCAATCTAGAAATCAACAGTAACCTTTTTGTTTCTTCAGTTTTGGCCTTTCTTTCATGTCCTTAGATTCTCGTGCTTCTAGAAGAAGAAGAGGCTTGTCACCTGAAATCAATCCTATTGCTGAAATAGGAAGAAGAAACGTTGTGTTATATGCCCAACAAAGTGGTCTAAGGAGAACTTTATCCGATTCGTCCAACTCGTCTTTCTTTCCCTCATCTATCATCCACAAGATGGCATCTAGTGGTGGCTCTGGAAGTGCTCCATCTTCCCAATATTCATCGTCATTGGTGATTGATATCTTGTACAACCAACATATCCCTGTCCAATCTACTACAAACCCCACCAAAGTCATTAAAAAGTATGGCCTTTTTCAGTTCGAAGAAGAAGCCACGACCATACCATGGCATGTGTCCTCTCCTCTTAACCTAGCACTTGCCACTCACCCACTTCCGAAGTTTAAAGAGAATTTGCCTAGGTTTTCAGGAAATAACATTGTCAATACCAATGAACACCTAGTGGCATTTTCTAATGCTTTTCATAACATAGGGGCTAACGACAATGAAACTTGCATGTGCTTGTTTGTCAATTCCTTGGAAGGAAAGGCTGAGGCCGATTTCTTTGACCTTCCTCCTAAGATCTTGTTTACTTGGGAGGAGTTGATTTATTGGTTCCGATCCACTTACGAGCAATCCAAAAGCCCTGCTGAGAAGTTAAGGGAGTACAACAACGTCACTTACAAAGATGGTGAGACCATCAGGTCCTTCAACTTGCATTTCACCAAGTTGTATAATCAAATCCCCGAACTTATCCGCCCTTAGAACCAAGCCTCCTTCATGGATTACTACAATGCATTGCCTTCTCCTTACCGTCACAGGCTTTAAGAAAATGCCATTGATAATCTCCGTTCCGCTCTGCACACTTGCTCAGAGTATGAGGAACAACTTGAACGATTTGATCTACCCCAGGGAGAATTAGTTAGACAGACAGATATGTCCACTCTCTTACAACTGGTACAAGATATGAACACTCGTATGATAGATTTTGAGCGGAAAGGTACTGTCAAGCCTCTCACCCCTGGAGCTTCATCCTGTTCTGCCCCTCCTTTTAGAAGTCTGGTTGAAAACAATGTTCAGCCTAAGGCTACCCTGCCTAGGAGTTGGTGTAACTTTTGTAAGGATCACGATGAAGAAACCACGTGTGAGGTAAGGAAGAGTGATAGAGACAAGATCTTTGGTAAGAGACCAGAAGCTACTATCGCTGTCCTAGATTTTTCCGAACCAGAAGATGTCATGGTTATCAACACTAGAAACAAAACCTATGCCCCAAAAGGCAAATTTGACCCTCCTCGCAATTCTTCTAGCTCGAGTTCATCCTCAATTGCTGCTGTGCCCCAGGTTCCTAAAATTCCTGAGAGTAAAGGAATCACCCCCTCTCCCCCCTCTTCCAAATACAATATCCTAAATCAATTGGCCAACATTAAGGCAGATGCAACCCTCCTAGACATGGTTGCCATCCTTGAACAACAGATGCATCTGAAATGATTCATGGAAGGAAAAGATTCCGTTGTAGTCAATCTTTCCGAGGAGGTAAATGAAGAGGATTCTTCCGTAAATAAAATAGGTGTACATAAGTTTAGATACCCTTTAAAAAATTCCCCTTTTTATATTTTTGTAAAAATCATAGATAAAATTCCCCATTGTTGCCTCATTGATGGTGGTTCTGGCCCAAGTGTGATGTCAAAGATTATTATGGAAGAGCTAGGCTTGTCTTATACAGATGAAAATGCCAGAAGAATGCTTTCCTATAATAATCTACAACAAAAGACCATAGGTGATATTAAGGATGTGACCTTAGTTTTGTGCGCTCACTTTGAAATAAGGACGACCCTTAGCATTCAAGTAATTGATATGCCTGTAAGAAATTACTCAATTATTTTGGGAAGAGATTGGCAAGACTTAACAAGTGGATACCACTCACTCGATGGAACACATTTATCCGTTCCTCGGAACCAAAAAAACATTATAGTTCTTAGAGAAGGAAGAATATACCCTTATATCGAGAGTGTCCCACAACCTAATGTAAACTATATCGAAGAAGACCTAGGATTATACTCTATCTTTGCTGAGGAGGATAATATTCCTTTGGAACAAATCAATCTAGATGATGGTATGTGGCACATGCACTTTGATGGTTCATGCTCTAATGAGGGAAATGGAGCTGGTGTTGTCTTAATTTCGCTTGTAGGGAAAATCCATAACTTTTCTTAAAGGTTGGAGTTTTCTTGCACAAACAACGTCACCGAATTTGAAGCCCTATTATTAGGCATTGAAAACACATATAATCTTGGCTGCAGCCACCTATCAGTTTTTGGGGATTCCGAGCTTGTTGTTAACCTCGTACGTAAGATCTATTCCCCTAGCAACAAGTTGATGAAACGATACACCCAAATGGTTTGGCCTCTTATCTCGAACCTATTATCTTTTAATATCACTCATGTAAAGAGGGAACTAAACTCAATGGACGATCGGTTAGCTGTTTTTGCAGCTTCTCCTACTCGACATTTTCTGCCTCATAGATCTGATTGTACCTTTCAATCCCTATATCGTCCACATATTCCCGACAATGTAGAATCTTGGCAGATAGTTAGAAGAGGAATGCCTTGCACAATGACATTTGGATAACGAACTACCATGGAAGAGGGATCATTGGACTAAAATATGTAGCTTATTCTCCTCAAATGATATAAAACCCCTTTTAGAATAAAATCTAAAGTAATTTAGTACATAGGGATAGCTCCGTTTACATATTTAACTAATATAAGTATTCTTCCTCATAACAAGCAACAATTACATCATATAGAAAGTCTCTTTTCTACCTTGGAAATTAATCATTTCTAGTATATTTTATAAGATCATTTAGCTTTATATAAAAACCAAAATACTTCAAACCACCTTAAAACTCAATCTATTGACAATGAAACAATTATGTGATCATCATTTACTAATGAAAAGGAAATTGTAGACGTCCAAATCCCTACACACCTTATTTCTAGATTATATTTTGTTTGTACCATGATAAATGCACTAATGGTTTATTGGTATCATGCTTTATGCATTGACATGTGATGTAAAATAATTCTTAAGTAACGAACTAGCTTTGGAGTCAACATATCAAGTTGACTAGTGTGATTTGAGGAAATTAAATAAATAAATATATATATATATATATATATATATATATATATATATATTAACCAACTAACTAATTAATCAACAATAACAATATATGTGTTAAACGCAAGACACAAATTTTGATGGTTTTGAAATAACTAAT
>ML776961.1:1835709-1886343 GCA_009831015.1 Picea engelmannii
CTACTTCTTTGTATTATACCAATTTATTAGTTATTTCAAAACCATCAAAATTTGTGTCTTGCGTTTAACACATATATTGTTATTGTTGATTAATTAGTTAGTTGGTTATTGTTTTTTTTTTGTAAATAAAAAGTGGAACCTTATATTAATGACATATGTATGATGTACAATAACAAGTATGAGCCACCTGTTCCGCCACAAATGGGAAACCATAACATGTGGCTATGTGATGTTCAAAGATTGACACATCGTCCTGAGTGTTGGCACTACTGGAGCAAAAATGTTTACACAAAAAATTGCAGTCTTTCTGCGCGAACAAAAAAGTTTGAACCATGTTCTGCAACCTATCGCTAGGACCAACTATAGACAGAGATGCTATAATCATAACTACATAAACAGAATAAGAAAAAAACTGCAACTAGAATAGACAAAAAACCAAAACCTGGAGACTTCAATCCAATTGTGTAGACCGGGGTGAATCACTGGCCGCACTTAGGGAATATAGCGTGCGTAGGAGCATCTGTTAAGGCGTCAAACACGATTTCTATCCTTTGGCCAAGGATGCTTTGGGAATGCATCTGGTCATCCTTTTTTTGTCTAATCTCAAATAGCAGTTGAAGGTGCTCCTCCACGAGGCGGTTGGAGAAATGTTGAGGCTGCTCCTCCTCCTATTCCTTACCAACTATCTCTGTGGTGATTTCGTTGGCTACCACTGCAATTTCCTCCAATTGCCATCTTGGGGATATTTCCTCCTCCACCATGCAGCTTCCGTCGCCGTAGTGGGGGTCACCTGGATTGAAAATTGGGGGGTCCAGGAGATTGGTGGCTAGAGGAGGGCGCACACCCAAAGGTGGCACCTCCTCTTTTACCAAGCTTAGACCATGGAGCGGAGGAGGGATGAACAAAGTGAAGTGAGCACTAGAGGAGGACGCTTCTGCTTTGACTGAGCTGATGCTATGTAACTGGAGAGTAGCCGACTGAGGAGCCTCCTACGTCCTTTAGGAAGTGTGCCGAGGGCTCGAAAAATGAACAATGAGAGATTGTTTGGAAGTGATGAGCCTATTGCGACGAGAGAGGGTGTTGTAATAACGAGCACCCCTCTTGGATTTTCCTTTCTCCCGAGGCATGCTGGAGGGAGTATGCAGGTGGAAGGTTGTAGTAATGGAGGATGAGAGAAGGTATTGAAGGGAGTGAGAGGAGACGGAGGTGATGAGAGGGTGCTTGAGGTCACTGAGAGTGAAAGGTGAATGGAGGGTGTCGAAGCTGGGGAGGAGGTGCCTGATGCACAAAAAAGTTTTACAGAGAGTGGTAATTGTGGAAATCTTGGGAGAGCCGAAGAGATGGATAGGAGGAGTGCACCAGGGCAGATGGGGAGTGGAATAAAACACCAGGGCGATAACATGTTTACACCTCTTGACGCCATTGAAGCCTAAGTTGACAACCACTACCTCCATTGAAGCTGAGTTGAAAACCAACTCGATCTTGGTACGCCTGGTCGGGATGGCTCGCGCGCCCATTAACCCAACTAGTCTAGCCAGGCACACTACCATTAATCCTCTCATGGTGTGAGCCATGGGGGAGTTAATGTTCTTGGTCTAGCGACCAAGGTTAATAACTCCCCTGGCTGCTCGGTTCCAAGTGTCCTCCGACCCTGTCCAGGTGGCACCCCATCCGGGCGAGTTAGTTGGTTATTGTTGTAATCTATGACATTACATAATTTTTTTTTTTAATTAAGGTTGTATTATATGAAGCAAGTAACACATACAATTGTATACATGTATAGAGAAATGATAACAATAAAATAAAGAGCCAACAATAAGTAGTCTTTTATTATATATTTTTTCCTATATTATCAATCAACCTTTAATGCCAAAGTGGTGCCTTTATATATTGCTCAAACATAGAAGGTTAGTTATCACTATCATAGCTAACTTGGTTGATTAACTCTACTCATTACTTCAAATAGTCCACATATGAGCCTACGACATCTCCCCCAACCTCAAAGCCTTATTCTGGTTGAAGTGAAGAAGTTTTTGTTGACTCAATTTTAGATTAGGGTCCACATTGGTGTCCAACAAAGAGATTAGAGATATTTATGGTGATGGTTGAACTAAATATATTAAATAAGGCATGTTTGTTATGGTCACCTAAATCTATATAAATAGATCAATTGTACTATAAAAACACACAAAGGGATGCTATGACTAAATATAATTTCTCCTTTGAAAGTTTACTGAGTGTATGTTATGCTATGCTATCAATGTCACTTGCTTGATATATATTTGATTGTATTTGCTACTGATTATTAAACCTAACATTTTGGTATGAGAGCCAAATATGTCATCCTTTGTTCTAAAGACTGTGTCTAAATAAATGTGTGGGTTTGTGCTCTTAAAGAATGTTGTTATTGAAGCCAAGATTTCTCATGTTCAAATTGTTGTTGCTCCACACATCTAGACCAAAGTGTGAAATTGGTTGTATGTTGTATGAAAGATCAAATCACTCCCATTGTTGAATTGATGCTATTGCTGATACTATTGGTGATCTAATCAGTTTTCAATTCCTGATATTATTGCTTGAGATGTAGTGTGAAGATTATATTTAAACCACTACTATTATGGATGGAACAACTTCTCATGGTTACAATGAAGTTGATTTATTATTCTAAAGACAAGGCAAGGGAAGAAAACATGGCATAGAGAACATTGCCATCTATATTGCATCATTTATTTAAGGTGTTATGAGTGCCCTAGAGGAGAAATCTTGGCATGTGTATCTGTCGGAAGGAATGCCTTTCAATAAAAAAAAATCTGGAAAGTGCCCAAGTGAAGAAATGTGGGTCTGTATGTCTGCATGATTGCATAAAGAGGAAAACATAGTTATGTTGGCGATCGATTTGAGGGAGATCAATCTGCGCATTCTTGTGCTTTTCATAGAAATGAAGTGTGTTAATAGTCAACTTTGTGCTGGCTTTGGTTGACATTTTGGATTGGCGAGTTCTATCAAGTTTAACAACCCCCATGGATCAATCTTAGAACCTCCTATTGTTTCTAGCTCGTATTACCCAACATACCTGTGAAGAATGACAAAGTATTATCCAACTGCTCACATTTTTTAATTATGGTCTCCAATCTAATGCATTGCACATCAAACAGATCTAGGTTTGTTTTTTTGAGTCAATGAGTTTGTTGAGCCATCCATGCAAGAAATTCTTGTTGGATATGGCCTGTGAGAAATTCTTGTTGTGTTGTAATGATTAGTGTTTGTGACTAGTGATGACTCATAAGATCTTCCAAAATGACAATATTTTGATGCTAATTTGCTGGATGAGTCAATGTGTTGAAAGGAAGCAATACATCGTACATGCTTTCTATGGTGTTATGTTTTCTCTTTATTTGCTTCGTTGTGCACATCAAATCCATGAGCGAGATAGCAACCATCGTTTTATTAGTTTTATTATGGTGAAGGAGATGATCCCACCTAGCTCTGCTAACACCATTTTCTCTCAAAATTATGGTTGAAATGATCCAGGTGGATATTGGTGGCCACCCACCTATTCCACTTGGACCCCCACCATTGCTTCTTTCAGTTTTTCAGTTTCCACATAGTTTACTATTTTTAGCAGTTTTTTGGGTCCTGAACTTCCGGAGTCGTTTTGAGGCCCTAAGCGAAGTTTTTTGGGAAAACAGGGAGCAACATGGAAGTTCCTTTGATGTTTCTCACATCAAAGTTGTAGTCCTCAAATAGATATTTCTAACGAGGTATTGAGCGTGTCAAACAAAGATCGTATGCCAAAGTTACGTCCCCAAGAAGTTGATGTACCAATTTACCCAAATGGGGCCCATAGTCTTGGCGTTTCATCTCCTAGGGTTAGGTATTTGGATGTTTAGGGTTTTCCATTGTTTGTCAATAATAAATAGGCCTTCAAGCCTCATTGTAACACAGTTCAAAGGCCAGTAGCCGCCACATCTCTTCTCAGAGATAAGCTACTAGCGCCCTAGCTAGTTTATTTCCATTCTGTATGTAAGCATATTTCAGTCGTTTGTTATTAATGAAATGAATTTTTATTTCCGCTGCATCTCTGCGCTTATGTGTATTTATGTATTTCATTGTGTTCCTTCATAAATCCAGATCAGTGGTATCAAAACGTTCTGATTTTTCTCGATCCTTCTTTGTATGCCCCCAACGAGGTCGGGGTATAAGGAGTTAGGGCTCGATCTGGTTGAACCTTTGCAAGATCAGCCCCACAAACCCCGATGACCTCCCATGGGGGAAGAAAAGAAAGATGAGGGAGCAGGAGATCCTATCAAAGTATTGCTCTAGGAGGCCCTCGAGAAACAAAGGAACGCGATGATGGACAAATTTTCCCAGATCCTTCAACGACTACCCACTGGCAGCGCATCTACATCCAACAACCACTCTAGAGGCGCCACTCCTTTTAAGGTACAAGTAAACTTTTACATTCCCATATTTGAGGGCCAAATAGATGCAAATGTCGTAGATAGATGGTTGAATCTGTTAGAAGGATATTTCTCGGTTCATGACTTTTCCGACCGAGAAAGAATTATTTTTGCACTCCTCAAAGTCGTCCCCCATGTCAAGGACTCGTGGGAAACCTACTGGGAGCAATAGGGTGAGGGGAAAACCTCTCTATTCTCGGTCACACCCACTTGGAATTATTTCTGAGATGCCATCAAGGAACAATATTATCCCGTGGGGAGCTATGTACAATGGACTACGCTGCGGAAACAAAGGGACCAATATGTGCATGAGATGACGAATCTGTTTCATACCCTATGCACAAAGTTGGGTTTCAAAGATTCAAAGAAACATTTGGTGTTAAAGTACCACAATTGTCTGCACAGATACATTCATGAGGAAATGGAGTTCCTCGACATCTCCTTGCTTGGTGTGGCATACCGGTATGCTGCCAAGATTGAGCAGAAGTTCAAACAGAAGAAACGAGACTTTGGGTCTGTGAATCAGAAGCAAGGAAAAGGTACCCCCAAATCGCTGAACAAAGGACCAAGCCAAGGCGGGGCAGCCCGGGACAACCCGCCAAATCCGAAAGCAAAGAACAACACCACAAAGCCAAAAAAGGACACGGGGAAGTGGTGTGAGTTCCATAAGAGCTCCACTCACAACACAAGTGAGTATCGAGCCAAGAAATCACTGGTAGCCAAGTTGAAGGCTTCTGAATCAGATGCATGCTTCGACTCTGAATCAGAACTCGACAATGGGAATGACAGGGGGAAGCAGATTATCGATGCGGAGCCCAATGCCACCGTTGCCACCATGAATATCCAAAATGAGGAACCAGAAGATCCAGAGGAGGTGGAACACCTCTTCCAGTCCAAGATGTGGGTAAAGGGTTCCCCTTTGCAGTTCATTGTCGACAACGAGAGCCAAAAGAACCTCATCTCAGTAGAGGTCATGAAATGGCTGGGATTTTCGACCACAACACACCCACAACCATACACCATCGGGTGGTTGCACCAAGGACGGGACCTCCGTGTCAGCCAACAATGTTGCCTCCCCTACAACATCAAGCCCTTCACGGATGACGTATTATGTGACATTGCTCCTCTTGATGTTTCTGATGTATTATTAGGCCAACCGTACTTGTGGAAGTGACATGCTGTGTATGAGTCCAGGCCTCGTGCTTTTATTATTAATTTGGGAAATAAGCTGTACATGATACCAGAGATAGCACCGCCTACCACCATCTCTTTGGTTACTGCAAAACAATGCAGTAAGCTCATTTCCAAAACCAGAAAAATTGTTTTCCTGATGATCTGCCCTCAGGGAAAGAAGAATACTATGGCCACGACCTCCAAACAGAGACCCTCTACACGACAACAATAGATGGATAAGGTTGTGGAGGAGTACGAGGACATATTCACATCCCCCGCAGGGGTGCCTCTACACTGCAAGGTCAAGCACCCCATCGATCTGACCCCAGGTCCGTCGCTGCCCAATGGACCAATCTATCGGCGCTCTGTTATGGAGAATCAAGAAATCAAGAGGAAGATTCAGTAGTTGTTGCAGAAAGGTCACATCCGACCGAGTTCATCGCCCTGTGGGAGCCCGATCGTGTTGGTGCAGAAGAAGGATGGGACTTGGAGACTCTGCATTGACTACCGGTCGCTAAAAAAAATCACTGTTCGGAATAGGTACCCGATCCCATGGATTGATGACCTTCTGGACCAACTCAAGGGGGTGAAATATTTCAGCAAGATCGACTTGAATTCTGGGTATCACCAGGTACCAATCGAACCCTATGATGTGTGGAAGATTGCCTTCAAATCCAAGGAGGGCCTTTTCGAATGGTTGGTCATGCCTTTCAGGTTGACGAATGCCCCTGCAACCTTCGTGAGGCTAATGTATGACATCTTGTGGCCATTCACCAACTCATTTGTAGTGGTGTACTTGGATGAAATTCTGATCTTCAGCCAGACTTGGGAAGAGCACCTCCACCACATCCGATAGGTCCTCCAAACACTACGGAAACACAAGTTGTGTGCCAATTTGGAGAAGTGCACTTTTTGCATGACCCAAGTTCAGTATCTGGGATAGATTATTGATGAGTGGGGGGTGCATGTGGATCTAGCCAAGATCCAAGTCATTCACGATTGGCCAACCCCAACCACCCTAACAGAGCTCCGCAACTTTTTGGGTCTTTCCAATTTCTACCGCAGGTTCGTGTTGGGATTCTCTCATATCACTTGACCCTTGAGTCAAGTCACCAAGGGAGGAGCGAAAGGAAAAATATTTTGGTCTGAATCTCAACATAAGGCGTTTGGAGATTTGAAGCATTGCCTCTTCTCTGCACCAGTGCTCACATTACCAGACTTGCAACAACCATTTGAGATCGAGACAGATGCCTTTGACTATGCTATTGGGGCAGTCCTTACTCAACATGGGCATCCAGTGGAATGTCACAGTGAGACACCTTTCGACATAGTCCGGAAGTATCCCACTTATGACAAATAAATGTATTCCATTGTGCAGGCTTGCCGACAATGGAAGCATTACATTTTTGGAAAGGAAATGATCATCCACATAGACCACCGACCCCTGCAGTTGATATAGACACAAGGGAAGTTGCAGAACGATCGCCATCAGAAGTGGTACACATACTTGCAACAATTTCATTTGAACATTAAGTACAATAAAGGCAGCACCAATAATGTTGCAGACTGCCTCAACTGACCACCTATCATGGCGCTAACCACTGTTCTCAACTCTTGTGGACACGAGACTTTCGATTGGCCGCTTCTCTACAAAAGCGATCCAAAATTTGGCCACAGATACAATACGCTCTTGGAGGGTAAGCAAGTTCCCAATTTTCACCTCTAGGATGCCCTGCTATGTCACCTGGGACATCTTTGTGTTCTTTCAAGCGAGCGTGCCAAGATGATTTGGGAGGCACACTACAGTCGGGTTGTTGGGCATTTCGGGGTCGAGAAAACTATGGCAGTAGTGCAAAAGTATTTCTATTGGCCGAACCTTCGACAGGATGTCAGGAAGTACATCAAGTCCTGCACTGCTTGCACCATTGCGAAACCGACCATCAAGAAGCAAGGCCTCTATACTCCGCTGCCTACCCCTAGTTGACCTTGGGAATCCATCTCCATGGATTACATGTTGGGCCTTCCTTATACTAAGCATGGCAATGACTGTGTTTTTGTGGTCATCGACAGATTCTCGAAGATGTCCATTATGATGGCCTGGAAGAATAATATCATAGCAGAAACCACTGCTAAACTCTTCTTTGAATGAGTGTTGGTACACTTTGGGATCCCACAGTCTATCATCTCAGATCGGGACATCAGGTTCCTCAGTACATTTTGGTCCAGCCTCTGGTCGATGTTGGACACCAAGCTCACCAAGTCCACAAATTTCCATCCGCATACTGATGGCCAGACATAGGTCGTCAACCAGATGATCGTACACATTCTGTGCATGTCCAACTCAAAGAATCTACGCACATGGGATGAGAGCCTCCCCTATGTACAACACAACTACAACCGAGCTATCCATAGCTCAACCAGCCACAACCCCTTTCAGGTGGGCTTGGGATTCCAGCCACTATGTCCCATTGACATAGCCATGCCATTTGCAGCTACTCAAGCAGATTCAATGCATGTCCAGTCCGAGGCTGACAAGGAAAACAGATTCATTGAGTGCATTCAACACATCTGCCAACAGGTTCATGACATATTGGACAGAGCCAATGCTAAGTACAAGCAACAACATGATCAACATCGGGTGCCACACAAGTTCCAGGTTGGTGACAAAGTGTGGATACATTTGCAAAAGGAGCGCCTCGCTGGACCCCACCGCAAGCTTCGCCCGCTCCGATATGGGCCATACACCATCACCAAGGATATAGGGGAAAATTCCTTTGAGCTCAGTATTCCACCATTCCTTGGTTCACACCTGGTGTTCAATGTGGACCGCCTTTGGCCCTACTTTCCACCTCTACTAGACACATCCGACATGGCAGAACAACTCAGACCAACAAAGTTAAATATAGAATGCATGGCACAAGCCACAACTGATCAGATCATTGACACACAGATAAAGCGCACCCGACAACAAAGGATAACGCTATATCGAGTTGCCAAAGCATGCCAACTCCTTCACCAAGGCAAGTGGCTCACCAGGGACCAAGTTCAGGAGAAGTTTTCTCATCTTATGGAGGAACTCAACACAATGGGGACCATTGCTTCCTAAGGGGGGAGGAATGATCCAGGTGGATATTGGTGGCCACCCACCTATTCCACTTGGACCCCCACCATTGCTTCTTTCAGTTTTTTAGTTTCCGCACAATTTACTATTTTTAGCATTTTTTCGAGTCCTGAACTTCTAGAGCCGTTTTGAGGCCCTAAATGACGTTTTTTGGGAAAACGGAGAGAGACATGGAATTTCCTTCGATGTTGCTCTCATCAAAGTTGTATTCCTCGGATAGATATTTCTAAAGAGGTATTGAGCGCGTCAAACAGAGATCGTATGCCAAAGTTACGTCCCCGGGAAGTTGATGTACCAATTTACCCAAACGAGGCCCATAGTCTTGGCGTTTCATCTCCTAGGGTTAGGTCTTTGGATGTTTATGGTTTTCCATTGTTTCTCAATAATAAATAGGCATTCAAGCCTCATTGTAACACAGTTTAGAGGCCATTATCCGCCACATCTCTTCTCAGAGATAAGCTACCAACGCCCTAGCTAGTTTATTTCCATTATGTCTGTGAGCATATTTCAATCATTTGTTATTAATGAAATGAAGTTTTATTTCCACTGCATCTCTGCATTTATGTGTATTTATGTATTTCATTGTGTTCCTGCATAAAATCGGATCATGAAACCTCAAAGGATTTAAGTCTCTTGCAGACCAAGATCACATGTTACAAGAACTCTGTTGCTCAAGACCATGAACTTCAATCCATCTACTGAGTTGAAATTTCTAATGTGTGTTACAACGTGATGAGAAGTGACCATAACCATTGTTGGATGTGAAAAGATGAGCCATACAAAGAAAGGAAAATTGCTAGCTATAAAGAGAAGAGTGCACCTTTTCAGGTATATATTTTTTAAAGTGGTAGTTTAAATGTTTTAAGTTTTTGTTTTTTTATCTGTTTAATTTTGGTTGAAATTTGGGAGAAATGGTTGAATCTGTGGTTAGGTTTTTATAATTCAAGTTCTCCAAGATGTTTCAAGATGATTATGCATTTAGAAATGCAATTTAAACAACATAAAATTGCTGATTTGTCCAAATTTCTCTTGATTTATGTGAAAAATACCAAAACGTAAAAAGTTTAGACAACACATTTAGAAAATTGCTGATTTATCCAAATTTCTCTTGATTTATGTAAAAAATACCAAAACATAAAACGTTTAGACAACACATTTTGTTTATACTTAAAAAATAGCAAGGAAGATCCTTAATCCAAACAAGCCACAGCAATGTATGATGTTGGGGAATATTGGAGCATTGTTCGTGTGGTAGCCATTTGAGAAGCCAATCTAATTTGCTGGGTCTTACACGCGTTAAAAATGATAAGAAGAAAAGACAGTTTGAAATTTCTGGCAAAGACAGAAGAAAAGGGAGAGATTTTAAAGTAAAAAAGTGTTGTGTTATTGTGTTTTGCGTTATGGTTATATTATTTTGCTAAGGTAAAAAGTCTCAAGGTTCAAGTCAAACCTTAAAAAATCTTTGAAAAAAGGTTTATTTTTTAGTTCAAATATTTTCAAAGATTGTAAATGACTAATGAGTACAAAGTTATCAAGTCAAATTTTTAAAAAGTGTAAGATGAGTTCACATATGAGTATGTAAGTGAGAGTTATTGAGATAAGTCACGTAAGGTTAAGCATCTCTTGATGTAAGTAGTTTGAGTCAAAGTATTGTTTTGGAAGTAGTTCTAGTAAAAGTCCTTTTAACTCAAGTTGAAGAGTAAAATTTAATTTAAAGTAATTGAGGTTGTTTAAGTTACTAAACTCAAGTTATGTCAAATCATGATGTTGGTGGTCAATTAAGTTTGCCAAACCAAGGTCATAGGTGTTTTGTTGGACCTTAATCTAACTCCAACAAGAAACATTTTTATGAAAGTATTTTAATGGAAGAATCAAATGAAGAATTTTGCAAGGAAGAAGAAGATGACAAAAAAGCAAAGACATCAAGAACAAGACGAAATAAGAAGATAAAAGAAGCATAAAAAAGACTCTTGATGAAGTGAAACAAGAGAAAATTTTTGTCGAATATGATATAGCCAAAGTAGGATGAAAGAAGAAGAAGATGAGAGAAGAATTGGAATAAGACAATTGAAGACAAAATAGGCCAATGAAAGAAAGTGAAAGAATATGAGAGAAGAATGAAGCAACAAAAAAATGGTGTTGAAAAAGGAAAATGAATCCACAAAGCAAAAACTAAAGAAGCACAATGAAAGTGAAGTAAAATTAGCAACAAGCAAGACAATAATAAGTAGTGTAAAATAATACCATGTGTCAATAATTGAGATGCACAAGTATCTCAAGTGAAAATAAAATCCCTAATAAGTTTGATGATCATCCTTGATAATGTTGTTTTGATGATGGAAAAGAAGATGGTCAAGGTCCTATGTTTAAAATGACTGGATTAGCTTGAGATGAAAATGAATGAATAGTTTTTTTTGTATGTACTTGAGTCAAATGATGATGTAATGGATGTAAGACATTATAAGACAAGTATACCCCCATAATTATGATTATTGATGGTTCATGGTAAACCAAAAACCACTTGTCATGACAAATAAAGGTTCATGGTTAGTCAAAACCACTTGGTGTAATGAATGGTTCACGGTAAGCTAAAACCACTTGATAATTTTTATGGTTAAGGGTAAACTAATGTAAAACCCTAGAGAATTGTGATGGTTGAGGTTAAGCCACAAAAACTCAGGATGTGGTTATGGGTAAGCCAAAGAAAACCAAAGATGATGACTGATGATGATGTAAGGGGAGTTGAAAATGTTATGATTTGAGAATTTTTGATGAACCATGTATCAAAAAAAGTTTCTAGAGAACTAAGAGATATAGTGGCTGATGACCCATGTATTCTAGTGGATGGTAATTTTTTAATATGGATTTCAATAAACATGATTATATTTTGCAGGTACAAAATGAACACCGGAGAAGACTAAAAGATGAATAATGAAGAAGACCAAATATGAATATTGTAGAATACATAAGATGAAGACAAAGAGCATAATTGAAGAATATTGAGACAATTACCATAGAAGAAGAAGATGAAGATTGGACCCATTGAAAAGATAGAGGATGATGATTAAATATTGAGTCACAAGTATTCATTAATGGGGAGTATGAAGGATGAATTCCTACTTGTGATATTTAATGAATACATTCTAATAAGTTAACGAGGTAGACTATGCATAAAAGTCTTTGTATGAATCAAAGATTAGGACATGTAGAGAAGTTAGGGATGAGGATCTAATAGAATCAATTGAGAGATTTAGGTATAGATTATTGGAGATATTTATGGAGATGGTTGAACTAAATATATTAAATACGATATTGTTGTTATGGTCACCTAAATATATATAAAGGGACCATTAGAAAGACACATGGGAATGGTGATATATGCTTAATTATATTTGCTACTAATTACTTTTTTGTTTGTTTGTTTATTAGAAATGCCCATCACTTGCAGGGCCAACATTTCAACCATTGGCTAAGAAACCACAACCCAAGGCCATCTAAGCTGTCAAAATCACTCGGGAATCATACCCGGCTTGGGCCACACCAACCCTTAACATGGCTGGATTTTTTGGTGTCTCCTCCCGACTAAACACATCGTAAGGGTATTGAACTCAGGTTGCCTAGCAAACAGCAAACAAAACCCACACCTTAACCAATTGAGCTAGCGGGAATTGACTAATTATTAAACCCAACACTAGACATTGGCATTTTAAATCCCCATGAAGGGGAAGGTCTCACTTGAAACACTGTGCCAACACTTAAGTTTGTATAGGGCTTACACAATATGATTGCTGTAACTAACGCCCATCTTGATGTTCATAATTCCACATTAACTATTATGCATGAATTTTACCATCAAATTGCAACCATTCTCTTGCTAGTAAGTGATTAAGCATTACCATAGCAAGGATCATCATTCTAACTTAAGAACACAACGACTACACAATCAGATTATTGTAATTTAAAATCATGGATAATTAACAATAGCAAAATTCATCATCACCATACAATGTAAAGTTAACCAAAATTTTAAAATGGGGTCTCTTTCCATTCATTTCCAAAGTAACTCAACACATCATTACATAATTGTTCTTCAGTCATGAGACTGCAATAAGAACACTTCTTAGAATTCATGTAATAACCTAATAATCGATGTCCATGAGAAATACAAAGGACTAACAAGGAATCAACACTTTGATAAGTTGAGGCATTTACATTTATACATTTGCATGAAGGTGGGAAGGTACATTCAAACTCACGAAATTGTTAGCATACTTTCAATTCCTTATTTATGAACCAATCGATATATGCTTCTTCTCTGTTTAGGTGTCTTTTCTATTTCACCACTCAACTCCTCGATTACCTAGAATCCCACTTTCTATTTTGATTATTGTCTCCCTCTATGGTTGATACTATTTAACATTGCTAATAATCTTCAATCCGGGTTGTGTGACTTGTATCTTTATTTTTTATGTTCGTGCCACCCCATCCTTTCTTCTAGCTATAATGTGGCTTCTAAAAAATCAAAACAAGGGGCCTAAGAAGTCCAGATGACATCTATTGACTTTCCCTTGAGTCAACTTCCACTAGCCTTACTTGACTCGACAACCTCTCGAAACAAGGATCCCAACTCTAGAATCACTTCCAAAACTTTGCCTCTGAAATCAAGGAATTCATCTACTTCCTTTGTCCATTTTCCCACTAAAATGTTTAGACCTACTAGATAGACATTTGCTTGGTCGTGGTCTTGCTCTTGGAGTTGAGTTTTTGAATGGATGAGAAATTAAATTCAGTAGAATTATGAAATCAATGAAGTGCATTGTATTGTCCAAGCACAATTGACCAAATCTATCAAAGCTAATCTTGGAACTCCCTAGATGACATGAATAGTTGGTCCAATTCATCATTAGCCCTTTGAACTTGTTTTAGCTTCTCTGTTGGGTCTAGTAGCTGGTCTACCTTCTTTTGCATTCGGTTGATCTTCTATATGGCTTGTTTCCTTTTCTCAGTGATCTATACCCACTTCTTAGTTGCTTTCAAGATCTCTTTGTATTCATTGATTGCAACTTGTGTCTTTTCCTTCATTTCCTTGAAAGACATGGTGGTTGGTTGAAGAAATTGCAAGGCCTATGATGTCTTTTGATGCTCATATGATTTCTCTACATCCCATGTCTCTTTCAACTTTTGATTCAATTTCTACATCTGCACCACTACTTGTTGTACATGTTATGATATATCTGCCAATGGGGCCTCGGGCATCAAGTCACCAATATTTGCATCTTCTTATTTTAACGCTAGCCTCATCTTCATCTTCATGGTATGAGTAGCGAATTGTTTTACAGAGGAAAAGGCCTGGACTTTGATGGTTCCAAATTGGACGTCTGATATATTGCTATTTGCAGGAACTGGTATTACAACTTCGTTGTAGAAAGGTTGACAAGTATTTTTTGTTTTGCGGGTATCCCTCCAACAATAACATGGGGATATCATTGTTTGCCACTGGTTCCGTGTATGAAATAAAGCACTGATCGAATATAGCAAGTCTGCGTGGAGGAGCATCACCTCATAAGTAGGAAGGACCCATCATCAAACTTGGAACCGTCCTGTCACCATGGAATCAACTACAACATCAAAAAGCTGAAGAATGAATTAAATTTGGTGAATGTGAATTTCAAGTTGTACAGGGTGCCCATAAGTCGATGTTATTGAAGCACAACACTAAGAAGGGAAGTGCATTTTTTTATTTGTTTTAATGCATGGAAAGTATCAATGCAATTAGTTGAGAAATGATATAGAGTTACATGGTAATAATTTATTAGTTAAGTGTGAGTTGAGAGAGGTATTGGGTATTTAATGAAAACAGTGATAGGTGAAGTTTAATTTTGTTGTTGTAAGGGCAATGTCAAAGTACAATTAAAGTTGAAGGTGAAATTAAAAAAAATTGGTGAAGTGATGATACAAAGTTACATTGTTTTTTAATTCATTAAGTGTGAGTTTGTAAAGGTCTTAGTCACCATTACTAATAATGGTATATTTTGGTTTCAAGTTAAAAATGAGTGCAAAAGAGTTAATTTAAGTTAGGTAAAGAGTTAAGATAAAATTGTGGTGAGAGTATAGTTAAAGGTTGAGTTAAGTTGAATTGTAATGGGTTCTTTGTATTGAGATTGAATTTTTTTATTTGAGGACAAGGTTTGAAGTGATTAATGAGATTTCTGTGGTTGAGATTTTCAGTATTGATCGGACTAGCCACAATTTTGTCAATAGACTTTCGACGTTTCAGATTCAAATCAGGATCCATCTTTAGGAAATTGAGCCTAGGTTCAAATGATGAGAAGAGCTGGTATTAAATACTGGAAATGAGGGGAAATCTAGGTGTCGGCTAGGTTTTTAGTAAAATTCTTTAATAAAATTAATCTTGTTTAAGTTTTTTAGGGTTTTCTATTTTTGTTATTTTAGGTTTAATGTTTATTCTAAATTATTATTAATGTTTAAGGTTTGAAGTGTTGAAAACTTTGGGTGCATGCTTAGTGGTACTTGACACCATCACGATTATTGTATTTAAAAGATGGGTGTATGATCGGTTGAACCCGACACCCGATTTGTTGTGTTTATTCTTCAACAAGCGAGAGTAATCACATTTAACACCCATGTTTCCCCCAACTTGTAAATATAATTATGTTATTGCCAAAAGACTATAGAAAAATATGCTATGTATGAACCTTTGAAATGGATGTGATGTAAATATTTATATTTTTAATATAAAAATAATTTGTTGAATAATTGTTGAAGGAGATTTTCCAAAATAGATTATGATGTATGAGAGGGAAGGGTGAAGGGAGCCAATGATGGTTGAGATGACCCCTGCCAGGCCAATACTCTGCTGGTTTATAAATTCTCAGACCCAGAAAAATCATCTGTCCCTAAGAACTTAATTACTAGTCAAGCTGGTAGTTGGGAGGTCCAACTCAAGAGTCAAGGGATGGGCAAGGTACCCATCTGGAAAATTCACGACTCGACCCACAAAATATTGTTGTGGAAGGCAAGAAAAGATGGAAAAAGGGGAACAAAAGACATAATAGAAAAAAAAAAGTCTAGGGACCCCTTCTGAGATAGAAGAGCAGTCTGGGTATTTTATTGAGTAGAGCAAGAGATCCCTCTCGTGGAATCATATTCTGGCTCGAGGGTGGGCAGTTGTGAAAGTGTAAGAACACCTCCACCTATGGTTGGGTGGAGAGTGGCACACCCTTCAGTTGTTGCTAGCAAATTCCCAAAGTTTAGATAAATGTTTTAGTGTATTGTGTTATCCTGACAGACTCCTGTAATATTAAGAATTAATATGTTAGTATTTATAGAATTTGGGGATTGTTACTCTAATTGTTTGACTGGCTAGACAATCTAGATTTTGAAATCAGGAAATATGCATATATAAATATATTCAATTGATGGTTTTGCTCGTTTTATTCAGAGAAGGAAGTCGTTAGGGTCTATCGTGATTTACAATGTAAACTAACGCCGAGCTCAATTTCTCTGTCACATATTATTTCCCTGGCAGATCCTCTTATCCAACACCAATTTCCTTTAGATTGTAGGGCACTTGAGTTTACCCCCCCACTCCTAACTAGCACATACCTCCTCATTGAGGGTTTCGGGGTCAAACCACGTCCAAAGACCTAAGTTATAATCCCTTCAATGTTGAATGGAGTCTGTAAGACTCAACTACCGTTGATTTCATGGTGAAGAGTCAATCTTAGTTGTTCAATCATGAGGGATTAACCGTGAAGTCCCTTGTAAACCCACGAGAAAATATTGGTTGTTGGATTGGGGGATAGTTGAATTACAACCATCGATCATACCATCCAGTCCGAATACTAGATGTTGAACATCGAGAGATCCTTTGTGGAAGATTACAAGAAAAAATTTGACGTGTCGATGTTGAGAACAAGGTTCCGACCCTTGGTTCCAACCCTAACGCCTTCGACTGGTAAGAGCCTAAACCACTGGATGGGCCTTGAATTGTAGCCGTTGAATGGGGTAGATCGATCGATTTACCACCATTGATTTGTATGTGAAGCTCATGAGGGAGTTAGCGTCGAGGCTACGGGGATGGCACTTGTCGTCTTCCAAGTTGCGGAGTGAGTAGTCGTGGGGCCGATTACGTCAACCCGATGTATTGTGGCATCGAAAACCTTTTTTCCTTTGATCCCTCTTTCTTTTCATCTTGTCATTCTGAGTCTTTTGGAAGACTGACCTCCCTCTGCTATACTCATAGAGATGATTTTCTCTCCTTATGGCCTCCTCCAGAGTCTCGGGGTTATCATATTGTATCTTGTCATTGTAGAAGGAGGGTAACCCACTAAGAAACCTTTGGATTTTGACTTTCTCATTTTTATGAACTCCACATACTTCAACAATTCAAATAATATTTTCTCGTATTCATCTATTTTCATGCTTCCCAGCTTGAGTTCAAATAATTCTTTCATCTTCCTTTCATATTAATGCTTAAACAAATTTTTCTCTTGGAAATATCCTTTGAACCACCTCCATGAGAGCCTCTTCTCATCAAGATGCTTGTCTTTCTTAAGTTGATCCCACCACATGGCTGCCTTTCCTTACTAGTGGAAGGTTGCAATTATTATTTCTACCCTTGAGGGGTAATCATGTAGCTAGAAATATTTCTTCATTCCCAATAGCCAGGCCTCGACCTCTTCTCCCTTCCTATGCTCACCATTGAAGCTAGGTGGCTTGATATTCCCAAGTTCACCTTGCAAAATGTCTCCCTCAGGCCTTCTCCTTTGTCTCCTAACAAGAGACACACTTGGGCTGCTCCCTGGCCCTAAACTAACATGATCTCTCCTAGTGGATTACTCTAGGGAATGATGGTGCCTTATCCTACTCCTTGATTTCCCGTCATTCCCATGCCCATCCCTTCTGCTATGGGATTTGGATGTTGTGACTTGTCTAGCACTCACTTCTTGCTTTGTGCCAAAGTCCTTATTAGCTTGATTCTACAACATGTTCAAGCTCTGTAGTATCTCTTCCCGAGATTTCATATTCTTCTCATTATCTTCCATAACTCTGCACTTCTCTATGCATGCTCCTCATAGTTACAAGCTCTTGTATGTCTCTTCTTCCATTAGACTTTGTCTCAACATTCCCCATGATGACATGTAGACCTATGAATTCCTCTTCATGACTATAGGACCCATATGAATCTTCCATGGATGTATTTATCACAAAGGAACCAAAATGCATTTATGAACCTCTAAATTCTACAGAAAATGTGCATGCAAACAATTTTCTATTAGACAAAAAATAAATACATACATAATTTTGGAAAAGAATGCATAAATTTTTCTTCCCTTTAATGCCACTAGTCATCTTCTTTTGAGTTGATTTCAAAATTTTCTACTGAAATTAATTTTTTAGGTTAATAGATGGATTCTCCTCCTCAATATCTTTCCATCAAATATTCATTTTCCCAATTCCGATTTTCGAGTAGAAAGTTATACTCTTCAAAAGTTTTGACTATTTTCCCTTTTTAACCATTTATTCTACAAGCGTCCTCTTTCACTCCCAACACATTTTTAGGTACCCGAAAATCAAATTAGGCTCCATGGTTGACTTCTACAATCCATGGGATTTTCATAGACTATTTCTGGACCCAAAACTAACTCTTGAGTTAGGATTTATGCCCTATGGAAGAAATCTGGTACTGAATTTTACTCTTAACTATTTAGGCTGATATATCATTGATTTAATTCTCGGTCACCGGGGAAATGATTCCCTTTCTCTTTGTGAAACTTCAACTCGACTTTGGTCCCATCCACTGGACCATCGGGCATTGGGGAAAGCACCTTCCCTTCTCCACATCAAACTTCCCTTCCACTCCGTTACGATCCACCAGACCACCGGGCACCGAGGAAAGAACCTTCCCTTATCCTCGTCAAACTTCCCTTCCACTCTGGTCTGGTTCACCAGCCACTGGGTGCCAATCAAAACACCATGAATCCCGTGAAGATTCCCTTGAATTTGGTCCTGGCCACCGATCCACTGGGACACTCTGAAACTTCCATCTAGTTTTCTTCCATACGCTACCAGTCTGGTCTGGTCCACCGACCACTGCACACAACCTCCAACCAATTAACATATGGTCTGACACTGGTCCATCGGGCACCAGACCACCCCAGTGAAACCTCCAACAAAATAACCTATGGTTCAACATCGTTCCATTGTGGCATCGACCCACCGAGCACTGGACCACCCCCATGCAACCTCCAACCAATAACCTACGATTCGATGTCGGTCCACCGAGCCACTGGCCATTGGATTCAAGCTCCAATACACCCTACCAAACAAATTCGTTCTGGTCCATCGACCCATCGGGGTACCGGTTACCTCAGCAAAAAGTATATGTTGTGTGTGGGCTCCACAAGGTTCCACATCTCTCTGTGCCTCACATACAAGTCACAAAGGGTTGTGTTTTGTTTATAAGTTGTTTTGTCAAACCTTTCCCCATACATGTGGGATAAGGAACAATATAGATCACAGATCAACAACTGAGGAATGTTAGATCAATGGCTCCTGTGCGTTGCCACTCTAGGAGGCATAGTTTTCGATTTCATGCTCCAATTCGACCAAATGATGGCTCGTCAGAAGGCCAAGGACATGAAAAATTAATTGAACACAGTTTCCATGGAAGTAATAACAACGTTAAAACACTAACATTCTCCCCTCCAACGTTGTCCCGTAGAAAAATAATTTTTACCGAAAAGAAAAAAAAATTGATCCAAACAACTTTTGTGGTCATGTAGCAGGCTCTTGTATGCCATTGTTGCAACCTTCTTCTCTGGTACCATAATGTAACGTCCCCCAGTTTAACTGAGGAACATCATTACTATGCGGAAAATACATAGAACCAAAAATTTTCTGCTATTTTTTTTTTGTAGCTTACCAGCTACGATCTTTACACATTTTTAACCAGATTCTAATACCCAAAAATTAATTGCATCTACAACCTTCTAAATGATCATGAATGTAGCTAATAAACTTCTTCACAACAACAAATAAACCATTCAAATACATAGAGTTAAACAAAACAATTAAACTCATGAAATAACTTAGAAATAGATAAACATTGATGTTTTAAAACACTTGTGCAACCAACTACTTGGGAAGGACGTTTCACTCAACCATAGAATTGATGTTCCAGATCTCAATAGCAAGTCACCCCCAAGATGGGGCTAGGAATTCATAAGAGAAGGGTGCCTCTCACAGTGCACTCACAAGTCACTATCACACAACCCATTGGTTTTTCTGCTAAAGCTATCCCAAATTTCCTCCAATGATCTTCCTCTTGACCTGCCCAACCCAAGGAATGTACCCCTTCATTACTCTTAGTCCATTAGGTGTCCCATTCATTTATCAAGGTCTATCTGGCTCATGTAACTAGGAATCTCTCTACTAGGAACTCAAGGGAACTCACTGCCAGGAAAACTACCATCAACCAACAACAACCACTTTCTTTTACAGTGCAACTCACTCCAAAGTTCACTTTTCAGGTCTAACAACTTGGCTCTTCAATCTCCAACTCCAGAATGATCCAAAATGATTCAACATGCTCCTAAATTCACCCATCCTTCTTTCTCTAGATTTGGTTCTCTCTTTCCATGCTCTCTCCTTGTTGTTCATGCCAAAACTAAATTTGAAAATCTTCCTAATTCCCCCATACGAATTTCCTCTGTTTTCCCAAGACAGTTCACTGGTCACTCTACCCAATATTGATTATGAATCAACCCCATGCTTCCAATAATTATGGGATGTGACTCTCAAACCCACTCTCTTACACGAGTTTAATGATTGGGCTCTCATACACTCAAACAAAAATTTAGAAGTTATTCCCAATGATAATAAAATTCAAGAAAATGGGTTGAAGTAATACCATAATTAATTCCCCCCCTTGGACCCCTCTTAGACATTCTCTTCTATTGTGGGAAACTCAACCTCCATCTTTGTCCATATTCCCAACATCTGATATCACATTATATTTATTAAAAATTAGAAAATATGTTTCGCATATTACATCGCTTGGCCATATCCACATTCATATTTACATTATGCATTAATTAAATTGGGGATTATAGTGGGGATGTTATAGTCGAGGAGCCTATATGTTGAGTAATGGTCATGGAATTGTAAAATGAATGTACACCTGTAGGGTGTTTCACATTGAGTATAGTGAAAAAACAAGGGGGAGGGGAATGTAACATCCCCAATTTTAATCTCCGTGAATTATAATGCAATTGTATAAATGAGATTTAGGTTGGTGAGCCGATGTGTTGGGGCGAAGAGTCTGTATTGGTTTTATATGGCCGAAGGTTGAATGGTATATTATGTGCATTGAAATAATTAATAAAATAGTAATCGATGGTTGTGATACGAAAGGGAGGAAGAACGATGGGGGGCTATGATTCCACAAGAGAGAGGGGGTCCAAGGGGGAATTATTCATCAGTATTAATCCAACCCACATTCATGAAATTATTATCACTGTGTATAACCTTCTAATTTGTTGTTGAGTGTTCCCAAAGCCAATCATTAAACTCATGTAAGAGGGTGGGTGTGAGGTGTCACATCCCATAGTTATTGGGGAGCATGGGATGAAGTACAATGATCTTTGGGAAGAGTCAGAGTCAAGAAAGCAAGGGAAAAGAAAGAAAATTATTATGAAAAATGGAGACAAGTTTTACATGCAGATTTTGGACAGCAAGGGGGGAGTTTAGTGTTGGGAAGAGCACCAACCATGTGGTGTTTGAAGGAAGCCATTGTTTGGTTGTGTTTTATGATGAGAAAGAGGCATGTGCACCTATAAATTAGATTGTAATATTGTAAATAATTTTCCTATTGAGGAAATGGATCAAGATCCTCACGAAGGTTGATGTGAGAACTCTTGAAGTAGCTAGGAGGTTCCTGGTCAACTAGGTGCATTGGAGCCCTGGAGGGAAGTGGTAAGGCCCAAGGGACTGTGTGTAGTGAGGGGGGATCCCATTCCTTGGGTTGTGTAGGTTGTTGAGAATAGAGTGGAACCTAGGTTTTTGTGTTATTGTGTGTGGAGAATGGGAAATCAAGAGGGATAAATCTCCTTGTGAACTCATAGCCTCAACTCAAGGGTGGCCTTCTGTTGACAGGAAATGAACAATAATTCTTATGGGTGGGAGGTTCATCCTTAGTACGCAGCCACTTGGTTTCTATGCATACAAATAATTTCTTTGTTTTTTTATTATGTTTATGATGTTATGCAAATGGTTTGTATGAATGTTGTGTGTTTGTTGTGTGCCCACTGGATGCATTCATTCTTTTAATATATGTTTTTATATGCATATAGAATGATAGTATTAGTTAAATGGTTAAATCCGTCTGTGATATGTAGCTCATAAGCTATAGGAAATTATTAAGTAGAAAATCTTAATTTTAAATGTGTTTTCCACTCGTAATTTTCTTTAGTTCGACCGGGGTATGTTACATCTCCTTATCATATACCACATGAGTCTTTAGAGGTTACAACCATTGCACATAGGCTCATGAATCCAAAAACTATTTGATGGTGGCTTAAGGTTCACTACAGAAGTGGAGATATTTAAAGTCTAGATATTGTAGAGGTCGAAAAGACTATTGATTTTCATTCCATGGCCGATCACCCATGCCTTTGAAACTAAGTGCAAAAGATACTTGTATAAGATAAATGGTCCCTACTCTATACACATCAAATAAGGTTTCAAATTTAGGTGTATTGTTGGACTTACATGCAATGTAGTAGTTAGAAGGCTAGCTATCTCTTGTTCTTGTGGAATTTTGTACCTCTAAATTTAATCCACTAGGGGATTAATTATGAATAATCCCAGGTGAAGATGGCTTGTTCAATGAGAAGATAATATTTGAAAAAATTTCAACATAGGTCTTAATTGAGTTCATTGCAACACTTTTTGTCGAGTATTTTAGGATCAACCAATGTCGGTTATATATGATAGTTGTTATGTGCATGATACATAGAGTACATAGGCCTAGTAGCCATTTGGGATATGGATTTTAGTGTTGCACTCAAACTTTCATCAAGAATATAGGCCTAGTAGCCTTTTTGAAGACAAAGATCTCTATATAAGATAGATACCAAGACCAAAAGATAGAGAAGACTTGTTGGCCACTAGAAGTAAGTAACCAACAAGGCAACCCATCACACAAATAGAAAAAATCTCATATGCTTAAGAAGAATAGTGAATAAAGGTCACATGGAGAACACAATTCTTGCAGCCATTTCGAGAATAAAGATATTTGTAATAGGAAAAGAAACAAAGAACATATTTTAACTTTTGCATAGGATCCATGTTGGTGAAGCGAGTTTGCTATAAGTCCCTCATTTATGGATCAGTGGCACTCATCCATTAGGAATGAGTCAAGATCATGCCCAGATTGATCGGTTGTGGGTGCATCAAAGAGGTCTTACTAGCCCACACTTAAAGGAGTTTACCCCCCATATAATAAGCTTCAAGTGATTCTATTAGAATGCACTATTATTCCCACCAATAGTTCAAGGAAATCAACAAGGTCTACCCCAAACGTAGTATATTAGTAACCAACATTGGGACACTAGAATGAATAACATTGGTCTTTCCCTATAACTAGAATGAATAATAGGTGGTAGTCCTAAAAGATTATTAAGAATAAGGAGGTAATTGTATTATGAAGGGAGTTTTCCCTTCTTAAAATATGGGAATAAGTGTGAATGAAGAAGGGAAAATGTCCACTATATAATAAGGGGGAAACTGGATTATTATATGGTCCAAAATTAGGAACATTTAGGCTACCACTTGTCACTTGATGTAGATAGATGCTGGAACTCAAACTCAATGTAAATCCCTACAAATTGTGGGTGGGAATAAGCAATAAACAATTGGAATTCCTTCTATGTTAACTTATATATCATTCAAGGTTGCTCGAGTGAGAGCTTTGTGCTCACTCAAGTAAGGTACTTACCAAAATGGACCTAACCTTACCAAAGTTCAAACCTGAAAGTAAGATCTATGCCCAACTATGTTACTTACTAGAAGAGAGTGTTATTCATTGCTGAATTTACAACCTTACAACCAACCAACCTTATTATTACCACCAAACTTATATTGATTATTTACGACTTATACCGATTTTTTTTTAACAATAATTGGGGAATATTGTATTAATAGAGGTTGGAGCCAAGCTCACAATGAAATGGTACATCAAAAAAGAGTATTGTTCTTCAAATTACAAACCCTTGAAGAGTTACAGAGCATCCTGGGACTGTGGACCTGATAATATTGTAGATACAAATTGTTTCTGACAAAACAACAAGTACATATTTTATAATAATTGCCTAAGTATAATATGACTTTATAAAGCATAAATATTGGTTGCTAAAAGGGCCAAAAAAATTGATTATGTCAACCTAGTGGGTCTGCTGGACCAGTTGGAATCTTTGATAATATTGTTGCTTCTTTGATTGAGAGATTGAATATGCACCATTGGAAGGGGTTACTTGTGAAAGGTTATGGAGAGTTCCATTGCATCTCTGTTAGTTTCAAATGCGATGCTAGCCACTATTGCGGCTATGTGCTATATTGAATGCTTAACAAGTGACTCATACTTCATAGGCTAAGGAATGTGTTGCATATATCTATATTATTGTGGGTTAAACACCCCTCATTTTTTAAAGTGGCAAGAACATCTAGTTGGACTGTCTCTTTATTGTTTTCCATTTTAACATGGTAGTAACTGATTATTATGACTTATACCAATTATTTGTGATCGATACTGATATTGATTATTTACCATCAAAAGAGAGAAGGGTTGGTTGTCCTCTATGGAGAGTCTCCTACAAAGAATCACCATTTACCAATGAAGCTAGTCATTGATCAATGAATAGAGAAAACCAATCGATGTCACTATACCTTGACTTGTGGAGAGTTGAGATCATCTTGATAGACCAAAAGTGGGGAAAATTGTTGATATAAGGCAGTGCATTGCCTGACCATTGGTATAGTGGTTAGTGAGTGAATAACCATAAATATTTGTTCATGAGATAGATAAAATAACTATTATTCCCACCCACAACCTCTTCATTGTGAACAATTGATAAACTCAACTGAAATAACGTGAAATACTAGTCTAAACTTTGTGCCCATCTAGAAGGTCCATGTTTGAAATTGTTGAACATAGGTATTGTTATTGCACAAATTGATGTTTGGGAAAAGCTAACCACAAGTGTCACTAGTGCGACACAATTGGGAGTAAGAACTGCTATCACCTTAGCAAATACTCCCCTCATTTTAGTGATGGATAAATCCAACACAAGGGAGGATTCTCAAGCAATCTCAAGGTAATGGAGGGAAATGAGCAAATGGTTTGGAAAGATCCTTGTTTTTATCACTTGAATAAGGTGCCTAGGGCTTGAAGAAAGAAGGCTTCAGAGAGGAAAGAAGGTAATATAGGATGTCACCTACAAAACTAATGTTAGCACAACAATCCCAAGACAAAATATCATGAAATAAGCCCAAAAACCACTACCAACTCAACAAGTAAGGATTTCTGTCATAAAATTACAACAGACTAAAGGTTATAACAACAATGAATAGAATGAAATAGCCACAATATTTCACTGTCAAAATCAACAAGTAATGATATTAGATGAAATCCCTTAACAAGTAGATAATTATCCAATACTTAAACAATTGTTTTGATGGTTAGAAGGGTTGGAAAATGAATGTTATCAGCAGTATATAACAACCCTAAAGGCTGTAGCAAAATTTTACTACAACAATAAGAAATCACTGTTAAAATTAGGAAATGAATATGCCAAGTTGTAGTCCCTAACTTATAGATCAATATCCAATCATTAGACAACAACTTCCACGGTGAATTAGCAAGTAAATTGAGGGTTATCAACAAAATTTATGCTGCCCTAAGGGCTGTACCTTTACTTTATAACAATAGCATGCAAATTAAGGCAATTTCACAATGTTTTTTTTATCAATAGCTTGCTTAGAATATGAGCAATCCAACAAGAGATAGAACAATTTCAAGAGATAAATTATCATGTTTCTTCATGCAACTAGTGCCTTATCTTCAATGGGTAAATGGAGTCAAAGGAGGAGCACAAGAAGGGAAAAGATCAAAGAGAAATCTAGGCAACAAGATCAAGAGTCTTAAAATTCTCTAGATTTATGTTGCCCTTGTATGTCTAGCAAGAGAATCCCAACGATTTCCTTGTAGATGTTCTATTTCCTTCTATATAACCTTTTTCAAGAGCTTGAGGGAAAGGGAACGATGCCTTAAGGGAGTCTTAACAATCCTTGTGGAGGGGGGGCGCGCTCTACAAAGGACTAGGGTTAAAGGAGTCTTAACAATATTTAACCAAGCCTTTTGCAAATCAACAAAGGAAAATGAGGGATTTTAGGGTTTTGAAGATAACCTTGAACAATCATAGCATGAAAAATATCAAAGTAGAAGAGAGAACAACCACTTAGAGCCAAGACATTTTTCAAATTAAACCCTTGAAACACCTTCCAATCCACAAGGGAGCTTCCTCAAACCCAAGAGATCACCTCCAAGCCAAATCACACTCTTTTTCCATTATGCAAAAGAAGACAAAAAAGTGGAGCGAAAATATTTAGAGAGAGATAATTGTCTCCAATGATGAGTTATGAAAATGAAATGACTTGCCTCCTATTTATAGAGTAATCCCAAGTCCAATTTACAATTAGATCCATAATTTTAGGGTCAAAAACATATTTTACAATGAAAATAGCCAAGTTAACCTCAAGAATAGCCCACTTAATGCAAAATAATGATAAAAATACCTCCAATTTTTCCTCAAAGGGAAAATTGTAGGGTGAGAAGTGTCCAAAGTCTAGGGAGTTATCATCCCAAGGGTGCCATGTCATCCTTGTGATCCAAAAATCAAGCAAACAATGGGGTTAGGAACCACCCTTGTGCCACAACATCACCAAGTGCACCCCACATGTCATGTCAAGCCTCTCTAAGCATGATTTCATGGTCAAATAATGCAATGATCAAGTAATGGGGGGTGACGTCATGTGTGTTTCATCATGCTAAGCCTCTCTTATGAGGCACAATGTCATCCAATGTTGCAATGCTCATCATCTATGCCCTCCAATCATGGGGCAACAACATCCATCCGATGGGATTTTATGCTCCTATGAAGATCCCAAGTAGCTTATCATCTCCATGAATGAATGTGATCAATATAGTCCTACAAATACAAACAAAGTATGCCCTCCAAGGATCCACCAGTCATAGAATCATGCTAAGTAAATCATATTTAATACAAGATCCACCCAAACAAGTAACATTGGATCCCCCCTTTCATATTTCACACATGCTCAAAGACTTTATACAATTTGCCAAATTTAAGTATGGGAGGGTTATCCAGGTAAGTTATTGGGTGTGTCATGACCCAAGTAGAGGGATATTTCCCAAGTGGACATTATCTAAGCCATATAATGAATTTGAGGTGGTTCATAGGAAATCATTTTGGGCATGGGGTCATTGACATGTAAGGTCTTGTATGGTCTCATTTCCATGGGCACCTTTGTAGTGTGTGTGTGATATCTTTAGTTACCCTTTCCCTAAAGATTCCTTTTTCCAAGCCCCCTATTATGCCTTTTTCTTTATTATGATTTGTGAGTCCCCTTAAAAAGGTTCCAATCATAGTATTCCTTTATTTTGATTTATAGTGGGGTATTTTAAAGTCCTTGTTTATAGGTGAGGCATTTATTCGCACTCAGGACTTAGGGGAGATGTCAAATTGGCGGGTAGAGCTCAAGTATGGGTTGGGTTTTTATTTACCCTTTACCCCATTGTTGAATTTTAGTCACAATTGCTCTTAACTTTCATTATTTATTTAATTCCTTCAACAACCCCTCTGGGCCTTTATCCCCTTCTTCCCATAAGATAATGAGGTACAAGCCTTTTTGGGGTACATATAAATTGAAGACCCAAAATATGAGGAAACATAAGGGAAATATGAAGGAAAGTGGTAAGTATGGTCGAGAATGGTACGATGGATCTTCAAGAAGACCCCCTAATAGAACCTATTTTCTCCAAAAGTGATGACACTTACTAGGATACCAAGATAACCACCAAGTTGAAATGAGGCAAAAAGTATAACTTCAAAGCAAACGTTAGATAATTAGAAAGAATCCTTTGAAACTCATTCAAATGCCTCAAATATTAAAATGAAACTCACCTTTGAATAGTTACCTCATGAAGAAAGGCTTGCCACCTTCACGTGGACCATACTGATGTGGTGGAGAGGAGGGGTTGTATGGGCTATGTTTTTCATCCAACTCTCGACACTCCATGTCTCCTACCCGTGGGCCTCAAAGCTCGATCTCCTTAGTTACCCATAGATGTAGGGGGGGAGGGGGACATTTGGCTCCTACATGGGGACATGTGCTCATCGTAGAGCACATGAGAACATCAACATCTCTGATATGACCTACACACACACACATATCTAACAACAACTACATCAATGTATATTGGGTGGTGTAACTCACCCCTTTATTCAACTAAAAAAAATCATACAACCTTTTTTTCGACTACACACACACACATGGAAAATCAATATGAATATAAACTACATGCATGCATAGAGATAAAAGTATTATGCATGTCAAAACAATATGATAATGCAAAGATATGTGTGCATGCAAAAAAAGATGCAACTACACTATCATGAAATGAAATGCAAGTATGTACAAATGCAATGCATAATGCAAATGACCTACCTACTTACCTAAGTCCCAAGGCCTCTAGAAGTCAATTTTCACTTGGAAATTAAGGTTTGAGGAAATATCCAATAACAGGTAATGGCATCATCCTCCCTTCAACAATATTCAAATAGAAATAATCAGTCCCAGACTTGTTCTCGATTTGGTAAGGACCCAACCATAAGCTATCAAACTTCTTGTGCATCCCTGGATTTTCCTTCCTTTTTTCCCACATCAGGAGCAGGTCCCCTTCTTCAAAATTTCTCTATATTTCTTTATGATCAAAGGTTCCCTTAATTTTAGCCTAGTTTTTAGTTATTTGATCAAAAGTATTCCTCATAGATTCCCCCAGTTCAATAAGCTGATTGATCCTTCCTTGTAGGGCTTCTTTGTCAGTTGTAACTTGTTGGGAAAGCTGCAAGGTATGAATATGAAGGTTAATGGGAAACTTGACTTCCATCCCATACACTAATTCAAATGGGGGTTTTCATGTAGAAGTCTTAACAATTGTGAGATATTCCCATAGAGCGTACTTAATATTTCTATCCCATCTCTTCTTATTATCTCCAACAATATTTTTCATGATGTTCATGATATTCTTGTTGATGGATTCGTCCAGAACATTACCTTGAGGATAATAGTTTGATGAATGTGATAACGAAATCCTGTACTTGAAACCAAATTCATTGAAATCCAAAGAACTAAAATCATTTGCATTATTAGTAGTGATCTTTGTAGGGACATCGAATCTAGTGATTATTTTTTCTTCAACAAAATTCATTACTACATCCTCAATCACC
This sequence comes from Picea engelmannii, assembly GCA_009831015.1. NCBI lineage: Eukaryota > Viridiplantae > Streptophyta > Pinopsida > Pinales > Pinaceae > Picea > Picea engelmannii. Next base: position 1,865,076 of record ML776961.1, read on the forward strand.
TTTTTTGTCAGCATGGATTCTACCCATATTGTGAAGTAATATGTGGCAGTTAAGACCCACCAATACCCATTAATATATTTATCCTTGAATTGACCAATAAATTCCAAACCCCACTACTGAAAAGGTGCCTCAACAACCACCGGGTTCAAAGGAAAAGCTGGTAATTTTTGCTTCCCTGAGAAAAACTAACAAGGTTGGAAAGCCTTGGCATAATGATGCATATCAACAAACAAAGTGGGCCAATAGTAATCCACTCTCAAAATCTTATGATAGTTGGTGTGAGTGACAAAGTGACCACCACAATATCCTAAATGGAGCTCTTTAATTAGCTTATCCGCTTCATATTTGCTAACACACCTAAGGACCACTCCATCAGGATTCCTCCAACCAAGACCATCTTGAGTCAAGCAATACTTCATAGCTTTGAGTCTCAAAGCCATTTTTTAATGGTCTATCAAATGATGTGGGAACGAAAGGTTCTTTAAGTAGTATATGATGTCATAATACCATTCATCTTATTCAAGTTCACTTAGGACAACATTCACTTGGCCTTTCTCACTCACAATGATGGATTATTCATTTCCTTCGGTCAAAATCCTAGCCAAAACTTTCTCTTTGATTACTTTAGTTGGTTTAATATCCAAGTCATACTCTTGTATTTGTGAGATCCACTTTCCTCTTGCCCCCAGGAAATATTGTTGGGATAATACATCCTTAACAGTAGGGTATGGAAAATAAGCCTTGATCTTGTTGTATCCTACGTAAGTTCTGAAATTATTGAGTGAATTAATGAGGGCATATGCTTGTTTTTCCATGGTAGTGTAATTTAGCTCTACATCTCTGAGTACCTTGCTCATGAACATTATGGGTTTCTTATGGTATTCATTATTCTTTTGCAACAACACACCAACAATAGTGTCTTCAGATGCTAAAACGAAAATGATAAAATATTTTGAATAATCTAGACTAACAAGGACATGTGCCATGGTAATTGCTTCTTTAATATTTTCAAAACACTTATTGACTCGATTCTCTCGCCTGAAAAAAACATCTTTCTTTAACAAAGGGTTCATAGGTTTTACAATTTCTGAAAAATTCAGAATAAACCTCCTTATCAAATTTATCTTACCAAAATATGATTGTAGATCTTTATTATTTTTAGGAGGGGGAACCCTATTTATGGCTTCAATTCTTGAGAGTTCAACAAAAAATTCATCCTTTGAGAGAATATTCCCTAACAATTTCCATTTATTTATACCAAAAATTGGAAATCCCATATTTTCTACATCTCCCAAATATATTATGAAGGTGTTCGACATGTTTACTTATTTATTTAGGAATAACTGTTAAATCATCTTGGTAGATTTCTATAAGTTTCCCGATCAAATATCTAAAGGAAAAATCCATGGCACGTTGGGAGGTAGAACTTACATTCATGAGACTAAAGGGAATCCTCAAATATTTGTAGGTTCCCTAAGGGTAGTGAAGTCAGTCTTGAGTTGATCTTCCTTTTTAACTAACACTTGATTGTATCCTGAAAAACCATCGAGCATGGACATCATCTCTACGTCAATAACTCTTTGCAACAAATGTTCCATGTTGGGAAGGGGATAATTGTCTTTGAGGGACATCTGATTCAAATTTCTAAAGTCAACACATAATCTTATTTCCCTGGTCTTCTTACAAATGATCACATGATTCAACATCCAATATGAATACCTAATAGATTCTATTATTTGGGCATCAACCATCTTTTGCAATTCTTTCTAGACCATGGGTGCTATCGTCGGGTTGATGTGCCTCAACTTATGTCTGAATGGTTTAGCACCTTCTTTAATGGGAATACCATGTTGTAGAACATCCTCTTTGTATGCTGTCAATTCCTCATATGACCAGACAAAGATATCCTTAAATTCCCTAATGAGTTTCAACAAGTCTCTTTTTTCAATAGGAGTATTGTTTTTTCATATCTTAATCATTCTAGGGCTAGTTTCACAACCAATATTGAATTCGATAGATTCATCATCCTACTTCCTTATCGGTTTTCCTTTATACATATCATGTCCATCGAACATCCATTCTAAAGGAACAATCCTCTTTGGTAGGGAATCATTTTGTAAGTCTATAATCTTTATATCCATCCATTTAACTAAAATATTGATTTAAGTGTTAGAGAACTCATTCATATTGTGCAAGAATCAGAGAATATGAGTATCATCATTGAAAACTTGCAAGTGTTCGAGGTTATCAGATACAGTGGGCCTAAAGTTTACATATAACCTACACAAGCCACTAGTCATGATGTCACAAGGAATCAAGGTGGATGCAGAGACAGAAAGGGAATCTGTGACTTGATTCCTTTCTCTAGGAACAACTTCGATTGAAAAGGTGTCGAATAAATTTATCATTTCTAGGATGGAGTTCTTGTACCTTCTCAATATTTTATTCTTAGTAGAAAATTTTTAATTAACTTGGGAGACAATTAGGTCATAATCACCTATAACTTGAAGGAATTTAATCTTCTTATCGAGAGTCAAGTCTAATAAGAATATTAGTGCTTCATACTTAGCAATATTATTAGTACACTGAAACTCAAGACGATATGAAAATAAAGTGGCCTCTTTGCTTGATGATATCAAGACGAACTCGACACCGGACCCTGAGCTAGAGTGAGATCCATCAAATTCCAAAGTCCAACTTCCATATTTATTTTATTCCTCGTGAACATTGGAATCCGTCAAGATATGTATGTCACCAATCCCCTTGTTTATGTATAAAATATCATGTGTCAAGTTATTGGGATATTCTCACAACAATTTCCATATGCAAAATGACAAAACCACCACCAAGGGCAGGGATAGTTGCATAATACAGATCCATTTGAAGGCTTGCCCCTAATGTAGCAACCCATTCTCTTGAAATCAACATACCCCAACTGTCTCGCACATCAATAACAACAATATCCATATAAATTGATATATCATGATATTCAACTAAACTAAGCTCAAGATCTTGGATGATGCCATGCATCAGAATAGCTTGTGAGTCAATGCCACAAATGTTTCTATAAGATCTTGTGATTTCTAGACCAAGTTGCTTCATGACCTTTAATGGCGTAACATTTTTGTAGGCCCCTAAATCAAACATACAATTATGAAAAAGGAGATCTTTAATCAATAAGGTAATAAAAAAGGGAGGATGCTCGCTATTTTTTTTGTCGTACATTCTTGTGTAGAGAATTATTTGAGGATCCTCTAGGTTATCCGATAAATCATCTTGTTCCTTGTCCAAGATTGGGTCTTTAGTAGGTTCCTTTGTAGGAGAAACCATCTTATCTTGATTTAAAATTTGGTTGGACTCAATCATACTTCGGTGAGATGTGGGGAGTCCTTCCTTCAAGTATCTCATTATGCAGTTTCTGTGTGATCTAACAACTATGACTTTGTCCATATCCCATTGTTTCTTTGTAATAGAGTAAAACTTTGGAGAAGAAGATTCATTCATGTCAACCTTATCTGCATGGCTTGGGACAAATTCCTCAATTATGGGATTTATCATGTTGTATGTGTCCCTTTTAACAACCTTGGATTTTATTATATCCAAATGTCTTCTTGTGATGGAATAGGTTTTTGGTGAAGGGGCACCAAGATCCAAACCTTGGGAAATTTTTATGACTGCATGAGATTGGGTCAATTGCTCAGAACGAGTTACATTTTTCGGGTACGAAGATGTTAGGTGCTCTTCAATTTGACACACTCTCTTATGAGATTCAATAAAAGTTGTAGGAAAATTGTCCTTTAGGAAGAGCCCATATGGGTTATTCATCGTTGTCATGTAATAAAGGTAAATGGCAGATGCACTAGGTTTAAAATTATTTGGAAAGTTTCTGACAAGATCTTTGAATCTGTCATTAAACTATTCAATTGATTCACCACTTCTTCTTTTGAAATAAGAGAGTTGGTCGAAAAGGGAAATGTAGTTTTGATTGTCCATCCATCTCTGTAGGAATGTAACACCCTGGTTTTAATCCCTATGACTAGAATGTATTATGTAAATGTGACTTAGGCTGGTGAGCTGGTAAAGTTGGAAAGAGGTAGGAGATCCTAGAAATGTAATACTTCTTTATAAATATTAAAAAAATACACCACTGGCTGCATACAAACAAGGACAAGAGATATGGGGCTATGATTCCACGAGAGAGGTGGGTAATGGGGCTAAGTCTTTTTATTATATTTTACTTTCCCATATTGGTTTTAATTGAGAAAAGTGGTTACATGAGCTTCTTGGGAAAAGGCCACATGGTTCTTGATTTCCAAGTAAATATATAAACTCCTCTTTGGGTTGTTTGGGGGTTCACTCTTTCATTTGGTTCTTCATTCACTGTTAATGATTAATTCACACATTTTATTTGGGAAATAGCTCAATCACCCATCTTCCTTTTTTTTTGTAATTTGTGTGCTCTTGGTCTAGGCATGGAAACAAATGGCTGGAGGTGGAGATCCATTGCTAGATGGTTGTGACGAATTACTGATCATTCCATGAGGGAATATATGCTTGTGTGCATGAGATTGATGTTAGTTCTGAAAGAAATATCCACAATTGAGAATTATTGGACTTTCCAACATTGAGGTTTCTTGACCAGTAGCAATGGAGCTTTGGAGAGAAATGGAAAAGCATGAGGGACTACATGGCATATAAAGGGGTTCATTTCTTCGGGTTGTGCAGGTTGAAGGGAAAGAGAGTTGCATATTAGGATTGTTGTGTGGTTGGGAAAAACTTGAGAGCCTGTTAACTAACTGTTGTGTGTAGAGTTGGCCTAGGAACCATCCTTGTAATTTCATAGCCCTGACTTGGAGGTGACATGTTGTTGAGATTTGGAACAATAACGTCTACGATTGGGAGGAATATCCTTGGCCTGCAGCCAATTGGTGAATGATTTAATTAATGATAAGTTCTCTCTATGTTTTTTGTATATTTATATTCTGTTGTGTATTATTATTATCTCTAATATATGTATTTATAATTTGCCTGCTTGTTGTTTATTGTTGTGCATGGCATGATTAAGAATTATTTTTAAGTCTAACATGAATATTGATTATTACATTCTTTCATGCTTCTTTTCGAATTAATTATTATCAGAATTCAAAATCAGTTCTTGAAGTGTGACTTAAAGTAACATGGACAACCTATCGGTGGTTGGGTACCTTACAGAGTGATATCAAAGCTACTAGTTCAAACATCGGTCTGGTATGGGCCAATACGAGTGAGAATTTGTGAAATTAATTGTTGCAGACTTCGGTCTAAGTGAATTTGGGGGAAAATGGAAAAATTAGAGAGAAACTCCCCAAATTCTTGAGCAAATTCCAGTTTTAAATAACCTGAAATTGTTTAAGATGTTTAATGGTGTCGATCAATCGAGTTGCAGAGTTGAATTCGAACTGAAAGATCAAAACTCATATTTTAATGGTATTTGTAGAGTTGCAGGAAATTTGGTGAATCGATGGTTGAGATCGCATTTAATCTCGAGATCAACGACCCAACTTCACTGTAATAAATATAAAAACTTGTAATGTTTTGGTTGTTTGAAAGGTGAAGTAGATAGATGACTAGGATTCAATTCGGTGATTTGGAAATTGAGGAAGATGGATGGTCCATATTCATTTTCGATCATTTGGGAAATCAGAGAAAATCAACGGCTAGGATATGTTTTTGGCCTTTGCATAGGAATAGAAAATTAACGGTCTAGATTCATTTTAGGCCATTGGGAGGTTGGAGCCGATCAATAACTAGGATTCAATTTCAGAGCTTGGAAAGTAGAGCAAATCGACGATTGAGACTTGTCGGAAGAGTTGGGTGAAGTCTATTAGATCAACAACCAAGATGAGTTTGAATAATAGATCGATGACCTAAATTAATCAGAGATTAGTCGAAAATTTTCTAAGTGTTGGAGTTGGCCAAGAGATTTTGTCAACGACCAATGGTCAGGTCAATCAATTTAGCAAGTGTTTCAATGGGCCAAAGGGATTCGTTGATGGTCGATAATCGATGGTCTGGTATTGGCCGATTTAGTGAAGTGTTTAGATCAAACAACAAAAATCCTCGACGGGTCCATGGTCGATGGTCGAGTGTCACCCAATTTGGAGAAATGTTTCGATTGATAAATCAAAAGTGTCGATGGCCGATGGGCCGATGATCGGGGGTTGGTCGAATTAGCGAAGCGTAGAGTCAAGAGAAACAATCGATGACCAATGAAGGAAAGTGGGTGATGACATGTCATGCCACATCAACATCCATGTGTCATGCCACATCATTTGAAGTTCCATGTTAGAGTCTATGTGTCATGCCACATCAACATCCATGTGTCATGCCACATCAACTAAGAAAAATGGTCAATGACCGATGGTTGGGTTGGAAAAATTGGGGAAGTGTTTTTGTCCACCAATGGTTGGTCTAATTAGTAAGGAGTTTCATCTGCCAATGAGAATCGTCGATGGCTAATAGTCAAGTTGGTTAAATTAGAGAGTGTTTCATCTGCCAATGGGAATCACCGATGGTTGGGTCGACCGGTTCAAAGATGTGTTGTAATCGGTTTCCAAGGAAAAGGATAGATAGTCGATGGTCAGGTTGGAAATTTAGGCAGTTAGGTAGATCAACGACTTAGATCTCACCTGATTTTGAGATCGATGGTGAAAATTTCTTCGCACACAAGACTATCAATGATTCAAATTTTATGAGTAGAACGAAATGAATACAGATTATTAAAAGTGCTTAACACAAAATAACAAAGATACAGTGAAACGGGTTTTCTATTCAATAAGGAAATAAGCTAAAACTGTAAAATGCAACAGAAAACAAGCTTGCTGGAATGGTGGTAGCTTATCTCTGAGAATAGATGTGACGACTGTGCTCATTCGCAAGAAGATGATTAAAATGAAGCTTTGAAGGAATTTTTACAATAAAAAGGAATGTCAAAAACCCTAGACATCCAAAAACCTAACCCTAGGAGATGAAGCGCCAAAAGTCATGTGGGCCCTGTTTGGGTAAGTTAGTACATCAACTTCCCGGGGTCGTAACTTTTGCATACAATCTTCGTTTTAGGCCCACGATAGCCTCTTGGAAAGGTATCATCGAGGAGATTCATTTTGGGGGGTCAATCAGAGCCTTTGACTATTGTTAAGAAGACCGATCCCAAAAAACCTTCATTTAGGCCGTCAAAATGGCCCTGAAAGTTAAAAATTGCTAAAAATAGTAAATTGCCAAAATTACCAGAAAACTGTTTTGAGCAAGTTGGAAAAGGTGGGTGGACAACGATATCCACCTGGATCAATCCTACATAATTAGGAAGCAATGGTCTCCATTTCTTTGAGTTCCCCCATCAGATGAGGAAATTTCTGCTGAATTTGGCCCCGGGTGAGCCACTTGCCTTGGTGTAGGAGCTGCCCTGCTTTGACAACTCAATAAAGCAAGATCCTTTGTTGTCAAGTGCCCTTGATCTGTGTGTCCACAATCTGGTCACTGGATGCTTGTTGCATGTAGTCAGGGTTGAGCTCTATTGGTGTCAACTGCTCTGCTATCTCTAAGGTGTCCAATAATGGTGGGAAATATGGCCGAAGGAGAGCCATGTTGAAGACTGGGTGCAGGAAAAGGAAAGGGGGAATGTTGACATAAAAACATTGTCACCCACAACCTTGGTGATGGTGTACGACCCATAATGGATTTGGAGAATCTTCCGATGGGGCCCTGTAAGGCATTCTTTTTGCGATTGCAACCAAACTTTGTCTCCCATCTGAAACTTATGTGGCACCCGATGTTGATCATGGCACTGGTTGTACTTGGAGTTAGAATTCTGTAGAATATCCTAAACTTGTTGGCGGATGTGTTAGATCCTCTCAATGAATCGAGTGGATTTGTCAGCTTCTGGTGGGGCAGGGGACGATTCGACCGAGGTGAGGTTGGTATCCAGTAGTAACCAAAGGCTCAACCAGAATGCGTTGAGGAACTGACTGTCATGGTATAAGATAATGGTTTGTGGGATCCCCAAATGTACCCATACTCATTCAAAGAAGAGCTTGGAAGTGGCTTCTATTGTGATGTTCTTCTTGCAAGTGGCTAGAATCGCCATCTTGGAAAAGTGATCAACAACCACAAAAATACAGTCATTTCCCCTCTTGGCGGACGGGAGGCCCGAAATGTAGTCCATTGAGATGGATTCCCACATCCTATCAGGAGTAGGCAGAGGGGTGTACAAGCCCTGTTTCTTAGTGGTCGGTTTGGCAATAGTGCAGGTGGTGCAGAACTTGATATACTTGCCGACATCTTGTCAAAGTTTCGGCCCATAGAAATGTTTCTGCAACACTGCCACTATCTTTTGGATGCCAAAGTGTCCTACCACCCAACTGTAGTGAGCTTCCCAAATCAACTTTGTGTGCTCACTTGATGGAACATAGAGATGGCCCAGACGACACAATTGTTGATTTTTCAATAAGCTAAGTTAAGCATGAAGTTCATTCCATTTTAGCATTTAACTTAACCATAGACAATAATATTGCAGCAACCAAGATCACAAGAAGAAACACCATGTACAAGAACACAAGAAGGATCCTGGGAAACCCTTCTCAACAAAAGAAGAAAACCCATCCAAATCCTTTGCTATATTATTCAAGATAAAGTCCTTCACCACCAAGAAAGACCTAGCACACAAGAGGGTGATCAAACCCTATAAGACTTGCACCCAAGAGAGGTGCGCACTTTTCCCAAGTAAATGTACTTGCCAAAATTTCCAAACTCACATGAAGGACGTGTTTCCACAATGAGGATTTTACCTTTACTTATACTAACCTAAACTTGTCAATAGAAGTGTCTATTGGCTCAACAGGGTCGACCTCTCTAAGTCACACTATAATTATTATAATTATAATTATTATATTATAATTAATATTAACCAGATTAATTATCTTTTACATGTATTATTAATCACATTAAGGTGGGGCCAACTTGTACCCTTTACATTACAATTAGGGTTATAGGTAGGTCTGACTCTTGAAAAATATATAGCAAAGGATTTGATACACCCACTAGTTCTCATCCACTAGGGGCGCATCCATAGGGATGTCATATCTTTGGTTCACTACAATACACAGAAGAACCAAATCTTCACACATTCACCTGTGCTCATCCACAGGCACCTCCACTCTACAGATCTTCTTTCCCACTGCCTCACACAGGAGAATCATCTGGAGTCTTCTCGTCAACTCTGCTGCTCACATGAGGCTAATACATCGTCTTCATTTTTTTTCACATAACGATGCAACCAACACTTTGGGATTTCACACATTCACCTTTTGCTCAGCCATAGGCATGTCTAACTCAATAGATTTCCTTTCCCACTGGATAATCATCTGGAGTTCTTATCAACTCTCTGAATGGAGGAGGTCATCTCTACGTTCCTAGCTCTATCTTAGGAAGGAACCACGTACCCTTCTTAGGGGATTTCTCTCAGGTTTGTAAGCTAAGAGAAAGACTCACATAGCTACAATGATCCACACCTCACAGGTTTGTAAGCTAGAGAATGTCTCACATAGTTTCTTTCATCAACACGCCCTAGAGAATGTCTCACATAGTTGCTTTCATCAACACGCCCTCTCATCTAGGGAGGCATTCTTCATCATGCCAAGTCTCACACGGATGTACTCTAAATTTTGTCTTGGATGGAGTCATAAATAATCCCTCTCAACTAGGAAGGCATTCTTCACCAAGTTAGTCTGGTGAAGATGTCTATAATCTGCTCATGTTTAGGAAGGTACTGTATGTGTATGATTTTCCTCTGCATCATATCTTTGATATAAGAATATTTCATCGCATCGTGTTTCGATCCATTAGGAAACAATGGGTTCTCAAGGATCTTTACACATGACTCTTGGTTATCATCGTAGGATCTATCTCATGGTCAAGTAAATATGTCGGAAGCTTGTGAAGCCTCATTGATTTGCACACTCGATGCTATATACTATGCAATGTGGTACTCAAGGTCACAGAGTTTTAGTTTCCTGCTGCATAAGGAAATCATGACAAACTTCACGGTAGAACATCAACTAGATGTGTTCTTCAGGTTCAATGTACTTTCTTATCAATCTGAATCAACATATCCTGCAAAATCAAGTTCACACTGGAGGCATATCTCAGGCCATATCCAACTGTGCCTCGCATATATCTCAATACATGTTTTGTTGTTGTCTAGTGAGTCTATCTCGGTTGACTCATGAAATAACTAAGCACATTTACTTTATGTCATGAATCAAGTTTGGTGTTAACCAGATACATCAGTGATCCAATCAGCTGTGGATCAGTCTTGTCTGAATCATCATCAATCTTCTTCTTTAAATCCATCACGATGGATTTTGCATTATGTCATACTGAACTTCTTTAATATTTTCATTGTATATTTTCCTTGACTTAGGAAATTCTCATTGGTCCTCTGTCATACTTCTTGTCCCAAGAAGTTGTGCATCATACTCAGATTCTTCATCTCGAATTTAGAAGTCAAGGAATACTTCTATCCAAAAACAAGGCTTTATGAATAAGTCATTAAAATCAGGCTTTCGTCACCACACTATAATGATATAGGTTTGGATCAGAAACACTCTTACTGAAATCCAAACTCATCAAGAATATATCTATCTGATATAGTTTCCAACTCATGGATGATAGTACGGATGGAAGTGTATCAGGTTCACTGGATCAAGTGTCTCATCATAGACAACTCCTTCTGTTTGTGAGAAACCTCTGGCTATAGATCTCGTTTTGTATTTCTTGACACTTCCATCAACCACATGCTTGATCTTATAKATCCACTTGGAAGTTACCATAGACTTCCCTTTCTGGTCCCTGAATAATATCTTATACATCATTCTTTAAGATATACTGGTATTCTTCTGTTATGTCATCTTTCCATACATGTTCTCTTGTTGCTTCTTTAAGACAATGAGTCTGAACATCAGTGAAGTGGCACATGACTGAAGGATAGCTCAAAAATCTCTTTTGTTTTCTAGGGATGTGCCTTGAGAGGCTTGTATGTTTCTCTGCCTCTTGCAGAGTGAGTCTAGGTAGGTCTTTTATGCCCTATTGCAATATTTTTGAACATATCAACTGGAGAAAATGGATAAACTGGAATAATGTTTGTCTCCCTCTGAACTGCTGAAGGAGGAGAAGATATCGTCTCACTGCCAATCTCCATCTGAGATTCTCCGGGTCTTTGAAAGACTATATATTCTTCAAGGAAAACATTTATTCTTGTCTCAAATTGTTTTTGACTAGGGATGTCGATCTGGAATGTCTTTGAAGATTCACTGTATCCTTTCTTTCTAAAGGATCTAGCTTGGACTTGTTCTCTTTGGGTACATGAAAATAGACCGGGAACCCAAATAACCTGAAGTGTTCAATCTCGGGTTTCATTCCGGTGAATACTTCTTCGGGAGTTTATGTTTTTCAAATTCTGGGGAAGATTCTTGTTTTGAACATATATTGTGTTATGCAAGCTTCTGCCCATAAAACCGTAGAAGGATTTTGATCATGCATTATTTCATTGGTTGTCTCAATGATGGTTCTATTCTTCTTCTTTCTCAAATGGTTTTGACTCTCTTTGAGTCAAGTAGCTCCCTCTGAAGGATAAACATCTTCCTTTGTTGTTAACCTATCTGGAACAAGGAAACAAGAGGAACCAAAACAAGAATATCTCCTAAAGGATAATAATGAGTACATCTAAAATCAAAACAATTTTAAGGATTGTTGTCACAACTACAACACCTACTTGTAATGTAGCAAACTTTTAGAAATATGGGTTAGAGAAATGACAATTACAACAATCAAACCTGGAGTCTTCACTTCCAGTGTGTTGTTCTTCTGAATGCACTGGGATCCTTCATGATCCATGACTTCAACAAAAGGTTCCTTCCTCCTGCAATTTTCCTCATGACAATGATAACAAATAATATATATATATACAAGTGCATACTTGAGGGTGCTGATATGATTTCTCCAATGGCACATGGTTGATCTTTGTCCTCTGACATATTCATGAAGGAGGTATGTCACGGTGACACCTTTTTGTATCACCCACAATAAGTCTTCCTGGAACTGATTTTGCTTGAATCATCAAGCTTTCCTCCCATTATGGTTTTGCTCATTTTTGGATTCTTCACAAACCCTTGTCAACTTGGCTAGTAAACCTAATGGCTAGGCTAGGATAGCACTTTTAGGTTTAGTTGGACTTATGGCTACCAACAATAAGCCTTTGAAATATAAGATAACACTGGTGAGCTGAAGAGCTCCTTCAATGAGTTGCAGAAACCCTAATTCTGAAATTTCTATAGAATTTAGCGAAACCCTAGAGGCCCTAGGGCCAAAAAGTAAAAATGCTCAGAAATGCAATCTGAAGCTTGTTGGAGGTGCATTGAAGGAGGCAGTACACTCCTATGCACTTTTTAGCGCCAATGTCTAAGTGCCAAGTGCTGAAAATCCTCAAAGAGGTAGGCCGTACATAATTTATGGAAACCCTAGGAGGGTTGTACGATTTTGCAGAAGAGAGAGAGAGGATGACTAAAATTTTCTTGTGCAATGGGTTCTTCAAGTCCTATGCTCTGATACCATGTTGATTTTTCAATAATATAGGTTAAGCATGAATTTCATTCCATTTTATCATTTAACTTAAGCATAGACAATAATGTTGCAGCAACCAAGATCACAGGAAGAAACACCATGCACAAGAACACAAGAAGTATCCTGGGAAACCCTTCTCAACATGGGAAGAAAACCCAGCCAAATTTTTTGATATATTCTTCAAGAGAAATTATTTCACCACCAAGAAAGACCTATCACACAAAAGGGTGCTCAAACCATAGAAGACTAGCGCCCAAGAGAGGTGCACACTTTTCCCAAGTAAATGTTCTTGCTGAAATTTCCAAACTCACATGAAGGATGTGTTTCCACAATGAGGGTTTTACCTTTACTTATACTAACCTAAACCTGTCAATATAAGTGTCTATTTTCTCAACAAGGCCGACCTCTCTAAGTCACATTATTGTTATTATTATTATATTATAATTAATATTAACTAGATTAATTGTCTTTTACATTTATTATTAATCACATTAAAGTGGGGCTGACCTGTACCCTTTACATTACAATTAGGGTTACAGGAAGGTTTGAATCTTGAACAATATATAGCAAAGGATCTGATACACCTGTTAGTGCTCATCCAATAGGGGCACATCCATAGGGGTGTCATATCTCCGGTTCACTGCATTACACAAAAGAACCAGATCTTCACACATTCACCTGTGCTTGTCCATAGGCACGTCCAATCTACAGATATTCTTTCCCACTGCCCACACATGAGAATAATCTGGAGTCTTCTCGTCAACTCTGCTGCTTAGAGGAGGCTAATACATCATCTTCATTTATGTTCAAATGACGATGCACCCAACACTTTGGGATTTCACACATTCACCTTGTGCTCAGCCATAGGCACGTCTAACTCAATAGATCACCTTTCCCACTGGATAATCATCTGGAGTTATTCTCAACTCTCTGAATGGAGGAGGTCATCTCTACATTCCTAGCTTTGTCTCAGGCATGAACCATGTACCCTTCTTAGGGGCTTTCTCTCAGGTTTGTAAGCTGAGAGAAAGACTCACATAGTTGCAATGATCCACATCTCACATGTTTGTAAGCTGGAGAATGTCTCACATAGTTGTTTTCATCAACAAAAACAACCCATCTTGAAGATGGAAATTAGCGACAACTGAGTTGGCACCCAACATTTGGTAGGTGGTGGAGAAGTCGGGGTTTGTCTCGTAGAGGTGGGGCCATCTGGAGGTCTCGTGGCCGCAAGAGTCTAGCACCATGGCGAGTGTCACGACTGGAGGTTGGTTGAGGAAATGAACAACTCAATTGGTACTTCTTGTTTTATACTTGATGTTGAGGTGGAACTATTGTAAGTATGTGGACCACTTCTGATGGCGGTTATTCTACAATTTTCATTGGGTCTGCATGAACTGTAGTGGCTTGTGATCAATGTGGATGACTGCCTCCTTCCCAAGAATGTAATGTCTCCATTGACATCATGCTTACACAATGGAGTACATTTCTTTGTCGTAATTAGGGTACTTACGGACATCATCTGATAGTTTCTCACTATGATATGCCACAGGGTGGCCATGTTGAGTGAGAATGGCGCCCATAGCATAGTCTAAAATATTTGTCTTGATCTCAAAGGGATGTTGCAGGTCCGGTAATGAAAGTACTGGGGATGAGCACAAATGCTTCTTCAAGTCATCGAAGGCTTGTTGTTGGGACATGCCACACACAAATTTTTCCTTACCGCCACCCCTGGTTACTTGGCTAAGGGACCATACGATATGAGAGAATCCCAACACGAACCTGCGATAGAAATTGGCGAGACCCAAGAAGCTCCAAAGTTCAGTGAGTGTGGTTGGGGTTGGCCAGTCACAGATGATCTAGATCTTGGATGGATCCACATGCACACCATGTCGATCAATGATGTAGCCTAAGTAATGGACCCTGTCCATGCCAAAGGATCATTTTTTAAAGTTTGCATATAGTTTGTGCTGCCGCAGGGTGTGTAGAACTTGTTGAATTTGCTGCAAGTGTTCCACCCAAGTCTTGTTGTAGATGAGGATGTCATCCAGATACACCACTACAAAAGTATTGGTGAAAGGTCATAGGATATCGTCCATCATCCTCATAAAAGTTGTTGGAGAATTTGTCAAACCAAAGGGCATGACCAACCATTAAAAAAGACCTTCTTTTGACTTGAAGGTGGTCTTCCATACATCTGTCTATTTTATTGGGACCTGGTGGTAGCCAGACTTCAGATCAATCTTACTGAAGTATTTGGCCCCCACGATCTGATCAAGGAGGTCATCGATTCGGGGAATCGGGTACTGGTTTCAGACTGTGATTTTATTCAGAGCCCAGTAATCAATGCAGAGTTGTGAGGTCCCATATTTCTTTTGCACCAGCATGATTGGGCTCCCACAAGACGATGCGTTGGGACATATGTTCCCCTTGTGGAGTAGTTCTTGAATCTACCTCTTGATCTCCTCGTTTTCTAACAGAGAGCGACGATAGACTGGCCCATTGGGTAGCAGTGCGCCTGGTGTCCGATCGATGGGATGCTTGACCTGGCAGTGAAGAGGTACCCTGGTAGGAGAGGAGAGGATATCCGAGTATTCTTCCATGACCTTATCCACTTTCTTCTATTGTGTGGATAGATCGACCATGAAGGCCCTCGATGTGGCTGCGATCTTTTGCTCACTCTGAGAGCGAATCACAAAGAAGAAAAATTTACCGATCTGAGAGATGACCTTCCTGCATTGCTTGGCTGAGATCAAGGAAATAACACTAGGAGGGACTGCATCGGGTATCCTATACAATTTCCTGTTCAAAGTAATAATAACACTACGAGGCCTAGACTCATATACATCATGAAATTTCCATAAATAAGGTTGGCCCAAAAGAACATTACAAACTTCGAGAGTTGCAACATCACACAATACCTCGTCTTTGAAGGGCTTGATGTCGTACGACAGTTGACACTGTTGGATAACGTGAAGATTGCTTCCTTGGAAGAGCCATCCAATGGTGCAGGGTTGTGGGTGCAGCGTTGTTGGTAGGGCCAACCGCTTGACGAACTCTACTGAGATGAGGTTATTCTGGCTGCCGCTATCAACGATGAAGTGCAGCGGGGTGCCTTTTACCCACATCTGTGGATGGAATAGGCGCTTGCCTTATTCTTGCTCGTCTGTTTCACTAGGTTGGAGCTTGGTGGTAGCAACTATGGCATTGGGTTCCACATCAATGATCTGTCTTACCCTTTCTAGTTCTAACTCAGATTCAAAACCCACATCTGATTAAGAGGCTTTCACTTCAGCCACCAACAACTACTTTGAGTGATAGTTAGCAGTGTTATGCCAAGGGCTCTTATGGAAGTCGCATCACTTGTCGATATCTTTCTTTGTCTTTCCGGTGTCCTTATTTGCTTGCATCTTGGACTGGTTGTCTTGATACCATCCATCTTTGCTCTATCCTTTGTTCTATGGGTTGGGGCCACCCCTTCTTGGCTTTTTCTATGAGGGGTTCCTAGGCCCAAATTGTCACGTCTTTTGTTTAATATTCTGCTCGATTTTGACGACATATCGGTAGGCTGCACCCAAGGACGAGATGTCCAGAAATTCCATTTATGTCTGGATGTATCTATGAAGAGCACCACGATACTTGAGCACCAGATGTCACTCCGAATCTTTGATACCCAACTTGGTGTGCAAGGTATGGAATATATTTGTGAACTCTGGCACTGCTTGGTCTCTTTCTTGCTGCAATGTGGTTCATTTTCTATACAAGTCGTCATAAATTCCGACAGGGTAGTATTGTTCCTTAATAGAATCCCTGAAGGATTCCTAGGTGGACGCGACTGTAAATAATGAGGGTTCCTCTGTTGCCTTTTTCTCATAGAAAATTTCCCACCAATATTTGACATGGGGAATGACTTTATGGAGCACAATAGTAATATTTTCTCTATTCGAAAAGTTATGGACAGAAAAATACCCTTCTAGTAGATTTAGCCACTTGCCTACAACATCTGTGTCTATCTGACCTTCAAATATAGGAATATCGAAGTTTATTTGTACCTTGAATAGGGCGGCGCCTCCGCTCGAGGAAGATGCGTCGCTTGTTGG
This sequence comes from Picea engelmannii, assembly GCA_009831015.1. Classification (NCBI taxonomy): domain Eukaryota; kingdom Viridiplantae; phylum Streptophyta; class Pinopsida; order Pinales; family Pinaceae; genus Picea; species Picea engelmannii. The sequence goes on from ML776961.1 coordinate 1,881,830, forward strand.
TAGTTGTCGAAGGATTTGTGCGAAACTATCCATCATCTAGTTCCTCTGTTGCGTGAGGGATTCCTCAAGCAACATTTTGAAAGGATCTCTTGTCATGTCATCTTTCTTTTCTCCTCCCATGAGAGGTCGCTTGAGTGTGCGAGAGCTTTTTTCCTCAAGAGAAACAAGCTCAAGACCCAATTCTTTGTACCTTGACCTCGTTGGGGACATGTATTAAGACGATAAGGAGCAGGCCACTCTGATACCACTGATCCAGATTTTATGAGCAGAACGAAATGAATACAGATTATTAAAAGATGCTTAACACAAAATAACATAGATACAGTGAAATTGGTTTTCTATTCAATAAGGAAATAAGTTGAAACTATAAAATGTAGCGGAAAATAAGCTTGTTGGAATGGTAGCGGCTTATCTCTGAGAAAAGATGTGACAACTGTGCTCATTCTCAAGAAGATGATTACAATGAAGGTTTGAAGGAATTTTAAAAATAAACAGGAATGTCAAAAACCCTAGACATCCAAAAACCTAACCCTAGGAGATGAAGCGCCAAAAGTCATGTGGGCCCCGTTTGGGTAAGTTACTACATCAACTTCTCGGGGTTGTAACTTTTGCATACAATATTCGTTTTAGGCGCACGATAACCCGTTGGAAAGGTATCATCGAGGAGAATCATTTTGGGGGCTCAATTAAAGGCTTCAACTATCATAGTAAAAACTGCTAAAAATAGTAAATTGCCAAATTTGCCAGAAAATTGTTTTGAGCAAGTTGGAAAAGGTGGGTGGCCACCGATATCCACCTGGATCAATCCATCAATTTTTAAAAAAACATCTGGAGCCATTTTCTTATTTTGGACATAACTAGAGAAAATTAAGTCAGATTGAGATGAAACTACTGGGTTTTTTCCGCATAGAGGAGATCTACAAGAGTGCCAGATAGGGCCATTTCCATTTCTGTTTGGATTTGTCAGAAATTGCAAAATAGTTGTTTCTAAAGATCTGGGTCCAGATCATTGGCAAAGATCCAAATTAAGCTGAAATTATTGAAGAGAGTCTAGAAAGAAGACATGGAAATAACCCATGAAGGAATTGAATACATTTTATGGGGATTAGAATGGGGATGCTGAAATAGGCTAAAATCCACTATTCCAAGCCACTTTTTTGATATTTTTGAGATTTTCAAATGAGAAAAAGTGACCCCATATCACAAACCAGGAAAATTCTATTTATCAACATTTCTGAAGAATATTGTGGTTCTTCTGAATATTTATGAACAAAAATCCCACCACAGAAACCTAAACTATCATTTTATATACTCATTGAGACAAACAACTTTGGTTTAGTAAAAAAAAATCAGAAGAGCGCAGATTGAGAGATAACCAATTTTGCTAAAAATTCCAAGTCTGGATAAATGGGTGAAAAATGAAAAGTTGTCAATTCCATATTGCTACAGTTTTTGACGTTAGCGTCAGATTGAAAACATGATAGTTTATTATGAATTCCCTGTCATTATTATTATCTATGTCTCATTAAAATATTTCTTTATTTCCTGACATATTTTCTTTTGCCGTTGACAGAAGTTGGCCTTTCAATAAAATTACACCAGTGGAGAAAATGCACAAATGGGGTGAAAATGGCTTTTTCAGGAAGCCATAACTTTCATCTTAGAGATTGGAATGAGGCATGAGTATAGTCATTGGAAAGATGATTCAGAGCAGGATAACCTGGAATTAGTAAAATTGGAAGAAATATGATATAATTCTTTATGAATTGAGCAGAAAAAAAGACCTATAACATTAATTGACAAAATTTCTATGATATGTATAATTCTAATAAAAATGGTTGTTTGCACATTTTGCAGAATTAGAGGTATAATCAAATAAATTCAAGCCTAGGATTGGATATCAGAGTCATGGAAGCTTGACAGAGCTTGTAGAAGTCGGTTGAAGCAATAAAGAGCTACATGGCAAGTAATGAAAAGTGGATAAAGAACTCAAGAAGAGTGGAACAAAAAAAATATTAGTCAACTGCTACAAAACATGAATGAATTGTAGGCGCAACAGTAAGAATCCTCACATAGGACATGAAGCTAGAAAGTGAAGAAAGTCATTAATGGGCATATAAAGAAAAAATAAGACTCCATATCCTTGGAGGTATTGATGTGTAGATAGTTGCAAAGATTGATGTGAAAGAGAACAAGGAGCTTAAGAGGTGATGTCTGAATCATCTCTATGTGCCAAACACATGAGTTCCTGAGAAGGATTTGCTAGCTATGACTTAGCTACCTTGTCTAAAATTACTGAAAGAAAGAAAACCACTTATGATATTAGATTTCATAGAGGAAGCGGGATACCAATGCAAAGAAATCAGGGATAGAATAATGAAGGTTATTTCACTTGAAAAGTGCCACTGAATGAAAATATACTTCCATTGGGAATGGTCTTGAGTACAAAAAGTATGGCTTCACAAGGAATTGTTAAATGAAGTAATCCAATGGACAACTAGAAATAATAGCAGGGTTGTGTAATGATTATGAGTAAGTTGATTCAAGGATGTTGTGATAGTAGAGTGATGGAATGTTGTGAGCCACCTCATTCCAAGGTGCTAGAATGTTTCATAAAGGTACAGTTTGAATATGACTACCTAAGAGAGGTTGTTGCACATAGAACACATTGGTTGGAATATTGTAGAATGGCCAAGTGAAACTTGGCTGGAAAGTGTTCAGACTAGGGAATAATAGTGCAAATGAGCATAATGGGATCACACAAGGTAGCAAGGATTTGAAGAAATTCAAGGACAAACATATATAATATAAATAAATATATAAATAAGTGAACTGAAACAAAAATGCACTAGATTACATGATGCATATAATGAACTTAGAATGCATATGCATTAGTAGGCATGTTGACATGAATGCTTAGTGCATATGTATGTGCATTTGTGCATGTGTACATGCTTGGATATGCATATGGAATGCTTGTGGACTCAAAATAGTTTGTTAATGTATACATGATATATCATGGTTAAAGATGTGGATGTTGTTGTTGCTTATGACTTCCATCTATGTGAATACCCATGAGGGTGATAGGAATGGTGATCAAAATGATGGAGGAGGAAGACTACGAGCTTCTACAAATACCAATTGATCAGGTAGCATCAAGTAGGTTGATAACAAGCATGCATGTATGCATTTGGTTGCTTCTGATGCATAAATGTTGAAGGGAATTGAGGTAAGAATTACCTGAGTTAATTTTTCAAGATATAAATTGATATGTAATGGTTGAAGTCCTAGAGTATGTAAATGTTGTTGATGCTAGAATGCATTTAGATAAAATGTTAGTTGCATATCGTGTTGTTGATTCCCAAAAACGCAACGTGGGGTATCTTCATGAAAATTGGTTGCAATGCCTTATTATTTGTATACATACATATTAATAGTATACTAGATAGGTGGGACCCCCTTGTTTAAATCATGGTAAAAAAAATGCTTCTCTGAATGGCACTCATGAGAAATTTACAAAACAATTTTACAGTTTGAGAAAAACACAAGAGTTCAAACAAGTTTTCACATGCAATCAATGATGATAAGGCATGGCAATTAAAAAGTCAAAAGAAAGTTTGAAGTGACAAGAACTTTGGTTATAACTGCTATACATATACCTTGGCATATGATTAAAATTCAAGCTTCAACTCACACACACATTGGTTATGACATATTGTGTTCATGGTATTGGTTATGTTTGGTGGACAATAGTTATGGTTTATGCAATTGTTTTGAGGTCAATTATATCTTTGCAAATTGGAACTTGTTAGAAGTGAATATGGGACATATTATGTTATGGTGTTGGTAGAAAAACTATGGTGTAGGGGGGTTTTCATTTCAAATTGGCAAAGTGGAAGTGACATGTTGGATTTGAATATGCTTGGTTAATGCGTTTAATGAATATTTGGATGTGCTCCATCCTGGATATGGTTGATAGAAATTAATGAGAGGGTGGAGAAGCGACGAGCATTTACTGCACGTCGTTCTTACCCCACCTCGAGTTCACCACCCTATTAAGCCCTAATATTGGCTCATTACCCCTTAATTGGGGCATATTATATTGGTAATGTTATTTTATTTATGTCGGCTTTAGGCCATTAGTTGTAATTATACCTCCTAGTCTCCTATATATACCAAGGAGACATTTTCATTTTGAATCATCTTTTACTTGAAAATTTAAGTGGGGTAAAAGGAGGTTGCCCCCTCGAAGAGGCTTATTATCCGAAATTATCTCTTTTTCAAGGTGTTGAGTACTTTTTCTGAGGATTTTCTATGATATATTGATATTTGGTTCTTCTACGTTTTCATCTTGAGATGGTTCTTGTTCTTTGACGCAACCTGCCCCTCACCGAGCCAGCTGCTCCACCAGGACCTTCTGTTTCTCCCGGGCCCGAAGAATCAACTCTCTTCAACTTCCTCGGGAGTCCACTACCCACAGTACACTCCTTCGGTGATTCCCCTTTCGGAAATCG
>ML776961.1:1901374-1933828 GCA_009831015.1 Picea engelmannii
TGAAATTATCTCTTTTTCAAGGCGTTGAGTACTTTTTCTAAGGATTTTCTATGCTATATTGATATTTGGTTCTTAACACACCCTCACTTTGTCGCACATTTTTGGTTGCTCTAGTTAGTTTGCCTCCGTTTTTCTCGGTCGTTGGGAGAATAGTGGTGGTCTTTGTTTTCTTTTTGGTGCTTTCCTCACAGGTATGGTGACTCTCACCCTTCCATTCATCATTGTAACCACGCTCTGAATATAATCTCTGTGTTGGCTCTTAGAATTCGCATACAAGGTGTTTGCTTTCTGAAAGATACAGTTTTTGAATGCATGCTTTGTCTATGCAAATGATATTGGTTGGAATTTTGAATATTGCAAGTTGGAATTTGTTCAATGCTCCTTCATGTTGAGGTTATTTGGTTATGGTTGTGCCTCAGATGGATGACTGGTTATTATTTCTCCTTGTTGTTAATAGAATTTATGGAAAATTTGTTTTGTTTCTACCCATGTCTAGTGGTAGAATCCTGGAGGGTTTTTATGGTAAACAAAGGAGATAGTTGGGTTCTAGGTTCTTTTAATGTGGTTATTCTTACCTCCTGCTCAATCCATGAGAGGCTTGTGGCCCTGTCGAGTTACCATTCCACGGTTTTTGAATGTATGCAAAGTCGGGTTTTTTCCTTGCAGCCACTTTCGAAGCGACTGTGCCAAAATTTCTTGTAAAAATGATGGAGGTTTTGGTTTCATTTTACAAACCCCACTTGATGAATTGTCTCACCCACCTGATCGTTCATACGTCGTTCTTCCTTGTTGTGATTGTTGTAAACTCAAACTTGGGTTTTGAAATGGTTAAGTGTTGACTCAACAGTAGAAACATTTGTTACTTGCATTGAATCTTGGTTTGTTGGTTGACTACCTACGGGGGATTTTGGTCGATTTTGAAGGTTGAATAGTGAATAAATAAAAGAGCACCGGGGTTTCGAACCCATCCTATCACATAGAAATTACTGAAATTTGTGATACCAACGTCGTATGTTGAAGAGTTGTTGGATTATGTTACACTCCATTGCGGACTTGATGCAGTCTGGTTTTAATTGATGGAATGATTTTGTTGATAGTCTATCGCATAAAAAGAACTCTGCAAATAAAAAGAAATAAAATTGCATAGTGGAAAGAAATTGGTTATAATGGTTTTGGCTCGGTGATGTTTGGATTTGTTTGATTTTTGATAAAATAAAATGGTAACCAACTAATAAATAGAAGGTCTCAAACCCAGTCCATTGTGAAACAATTAAAATTGGTTTGATATAAATGATTAAGGTCGATGACATGTTCTTTTCCTTGGCCTCCCCGTGTATGTTCTAAGTGATCTAGATATGGTCGTTGTCAGTTGGAATTATGAATAGTCTGTCTATAAATTGTGTTGTTGTTCGATCAAACATGTATGAGAAAAAAAGGTGGAAATTAAATGGTTGAGTTTGACAATCCTAGATTTCTGCTTTGGTTTGATATGGAAGTTGCTCTGTCTTGAACCTTGAGATTTCCTACAGTTAAAAAAAATGTTTTTTTTTTCGGCAATTAGGGATATATCATTTTAAAGAACAAATGTTATTTTATATAATGGAACAGTATCCATCTAATTTCTCATTCATTATACCACTTTTCTCTCCTTACAAGCCCACCATATTCCTAAATTCATTTCAATTCCATGTTTTGTTATTATGAATTGCATTTTAAAAGAAGTGATAAAAAGGAAAAGGAAGTGACTATAATTTTAAATTTGGAAATGAAAATATTGTTTTTATGGAAGTTGCATCTGTGTTTTCTTGAACAGCATCCGCTGGTGGTTCCTGTCCATTCTACCACTTTTCTCTCATTATAAACCCCTCATATTCCCAATATCCCTATCATTCCATTTTCAATATAAATTAATTATTGATTTGAGTAGTATGATGAATGGATGGATTGCATGTGCTTCTGTTGTGAATGATTGAGCCAACCTTTGTTTTTATTTAGGTAGGGTATTGATGCATGGATTGCCAAGAGTTTTCATAACTAATTGGAACATTGCTTCAGGATGATTTTCTTCAGTAGAGGCAGTAATGGTAGAGGAAATAGAGGTAGAGGAAATTGGCAAAGAGGTCATAGAAGACCTCGACTTTCCATACATTTTGATGCTAATCCTCAAGAATTGAATCATCTTTTTCAAGGTGTGTTCTTCAACCTAGTTGGCCATGGGATCCTCCAGCCTCGACCTAAAAGACCTCCCTTCCAAGCACATCAAAATCTTTCTGGTATCCGAGTCCCTCCTCATGTATCAATGCAACCAAAATCACCTGCCAATGATGGTTGGCAAGAGATTGTCCACCAACATGTTGTTCATCATCACAATTGGACTAATGCTTCTTTTCCATTACCCCCTCCACCACCACCAAATAATCAAATTTCCCAAGTTGATCAGGTTGTCTCATTCGTGCATTCATCTCATGCTAGTAAGAGGTTAAAAACTGATGTTCCCAAGCTTGTGTAGGATAAAGGAAAAAGGGTGGCGACTGCCTCCAAATCATCCAAAGAGTCCTCTGAATCTATGTCCTCTTGCCTTCATCTTAAAAATGTTTGTTCTCATGTTATCGACACAGTTCATCCTCAAGGTTCCAATCAGCCTAAGGCTTCCACAACATGATCAAAAGGGGACAACAGTGAAAAGAGGCCAAATTCCTCTCTGGGAAAAATTGGAGGTTGTATATGAAGGAGATGACAAAGTCAAGGAAGCTAAACTACAGACCTATAGAACTCAATTTGAAAACCTAAAAATGAAATAAGAAAAAAATATTGTTGAGTACTTTCATAGGGTAGATGAAGTGGTCAACTCAATTAGAGCAGTAGGAGAAGAAGTTACAGATAAACACATTGTGAAAAAAATACTAAGGTCATTACCAATGAGATATGATGCAAAGATTTCCTCAGTTGAAGATAGATCCGATCTAAGCTCACTCACAGTTGACCAGCTCCATGGAATTTTTACAGCATATGAGATGAGAACAGGAAATAATAAATCAACAAAAGATGAAACAAATTTCAAAGAATTCAAGACAAAGATAAATCAGAAGCAAAAACCTCAATCTTGTCATTATGAAGAATCTGATGTGGAAGGAGCCAACTTCATTAGAAAAATTCAGAAAGGATCAGGGAAATACAAAGGCAAGCTTCCTTTCAAATGTTTTAATTGTGGCAAAGTTGGTCATTTCGCATCCAAGTGTCCCTATCCCAAGGAGGACCCTGAAGAGAAAGAAAACAAAAACAAACAAACAAGGAAAAACCCAACTAAAAGAAAAATTTCTACAGAGGGAAAAATAATTTCTACTCAAAAGAAGAAGAAAACATCTCGTCACAGTCTAGTGACAACGATGAATTTGATGACGATGAAGTCCTTTTCTTAGGTATTGAAGAATCTAATGAAATAGAAAAAATTAAACATGAGAAAGAGTTAGAAGATGAAGCATAAGTTAATATGGAGGAATAACTTCTCAGTGCCTTAGATGAATTAAGAAAATACAAAACCAGATATAGACAATTGAAAAGTTGTGTAGTTGAACAGAAAGAAAAATATGAACAAGAAGAAAAGGAGATGGAAAAACTTATGAACAATCTGAAAAAACAAATCTTAGAAGCAAATAAGATTGAAGAAAGTCTGAAAAAGTCTATTGAATAAAAACAAATAACTGTTGAAAGGATGGAGGCAAAAATAGTTCATCTGAAAAAGGAGCTTGATGCAAAAACCATTCAAACAAAATTTGAAAATAACTCTAAAATATTAGATAAGATTATTACAACGCAAAGGGATTCTGGAAATAAAAATGGAATAGGTTATTCTCAAAAGGAAAGCCATGTTAACTCAAAATCTTATGCAGATGCTCTTCGCAGTACATTCAAGAAGAAAAATGAAGAGAAGATAAGTAATGATCAGAACTCCAGAAGATTACATCCACCCATCAGGAAAGAAGGCAAGACAATACCAAATAAGTTTTACCAAAACAGGTATCCTCGCATTTTACCTGGTTACTACTTTGCATGCTCTAATTTTGGACACAAAGCTATAAATTGTAGATCATATAGAAAGAAAAATTTGAAGGTTAAGAATTATATCCTTAAGGATAAACAAGTAGCAAATCGAGTTAAGAGAAGAAACTATAACTCCTTTGAACCTCTACAAGAAGGGGACTTACAATGCTTTAGATTTCATAATCATGGACATAAATCCATTAATTGCAGACTAATGGAAGTCTCAGAACAACCCAAGTTCATTAGAGAGCAGAAGAAACTTTGGAGAGTAAAAACATCAAAAAGTGAATGTCTTATTGCCTTAAAAACTCAAGATGAAAAGGATCTCTGGTATGTTGACAATGGATGCTCGAAACATATGACAGGTAACAAGGACACGTTTTTAGACTTAAATAAACAAAAAGGTAAAGTTACATTTGGTGATAATGATTCAAGTAACATACTTGGGAAAGGCACTGTGAGCTTGGGAAAAGACAAAGCTAGAAATGTACTACTTGTCGATAAATTAAAGCCTAGTTTATTAAGTGTCAGTCAAACCTGTGATCAGGGATATTTCTTCATCTTTGATTCCCAAAAATGTGAGATTAGGAGATAAGACACAGGAAAATTAGTTGGTATTGCTCCTAGAACTCCTGAAAATGTATATATATTAGATGCAAAATTGAATGAGGAGTGTCATATAAATTATGTAGATGAAAGTTGGCTATGGCATAGGAGGTTGGGGCATATTAACTTTGACAATCTTGTGAAAGTCAACAACCTTGGTGCAGTAAGAAACTTGCCAAAAATCATAAAACCCTCAAATGCTATGTGTGGACACTGTCAACTAGGGAAGAAAACTAGGGTAAGGTTCAAAACAAAAGAATACACAACCTCTAAACCTTTAGATCTTGTTCACACTGACCTATGTGGACCTACGAGAACCAAGAGTCTACAAGGAGAGTCTTACTTTATGTTGTTCATTGATGACTTTACTAGAATGAGTTGGATATGTTTTCTCAAAGAAAATCAGAAACAATCAACAAATTCAAAGCCTTTAAAACCCTTGTTGAAAATGAAAGGGAGAAAAAAATCAAATGTCTTAGATCAGACAATGGTGGTGAATTCACCTCAAAAGAGTTCGATGTCTTTTGTGAAACTCATGGAATAAAAAGGCAATTCTTTGCTGCCAGAACACCTCAACAAAACGGGATTGCTGAAAGAAATAACATAACAGTTTAGGAGGCTGCAAGGACTATGCTCAATGAAGCAAAAAATTGTCAGATGGATATTGGAGGGAAGTTGTAAGCACAACTGTATACATATTGAACAAAGGTCAGCTAAGGGTTAATAGTGATAAAAATCCTTATGAACTATGGTTTGGAAGAGCTCCATCAGTGAAACACTTCAAAGTCTTTGGAAGTAAATGCTACATCAAAAGATTAGATGAGAGTCTTGGAAAATTTGATGCCAGATCTGATGAAGGTATTTTTCTTGGATATGCTTCAAACAAGAAGGCATATAGATGCTACAATCTTAGATCACATGAGATTGTTGAAAGTGCAGATGTCAAGTTGGATGATCTAAAAACGATAAGGATCAAAAATCAAGAGACCATATCTAAAAATAAAGATGAAGATGATGATGAGACATTTGACACACAACTAGAAGAAGTAGAAGAGAATGAAAAAGAAAGGGAAGAAGATGATATGGATACTAGTGAAAGTGAAGAAGATAGTGAAGATGGAGATATAAGAGAACAATTCCCAAGAAGAGATACAAAGACACCCTCAAGAATTATTCAAAAAAATCATCCCGAAGAACTGATTATTGGAGATATGAATGATGGAGTGCAAACAAGAAGACAACTACGGTATCAAAAAAAATTAGCATTGTTGTCACATATTGAGCCAAGTTCAATCAAAGAGGAATGTAAAGACGAGAAATGGGTTAAAGCTATGAATGAAGAACTGGATCAAATTGAAAGAAATCAAACTTGGGAACTAGTTCCTAGACCAAAAGATAAAAGTGTCATTGGAACTAAATGGGTATATAAAAATAAAATGAATGAAGATGGGCAAGTAATCAAGAACAAAGCCAGATTAGTATGCAAAGGTTATGCTCAGGTTGAAGGAGTAGACTATGAAGAAACATTTGCACCTATAGCCAGATTAGAGGCAATTAAGTTGTTCTTAGCTTTCTCCAGCTACATAAAATTTAAAGTGTACCAAATGGATGTCAAATCAACATTTCTCAATGGAAATTTAGAAGAGGAAGTCTATATTGAGCAACCAGATGGATTCCAAATAACCAATAAAAGAGACTATGTTTGTAAATTAAATAAGGCACTCTATGGATTAAAACAAGCACCCAGAGCATGGTATGCAAGGCTAGACTCTTATTTACAAAAACAAGGCCTCAAAACGAGATCAACAAACAACAATATTTATTGCAAAATTGATAGTAATAACTTGATCATTGTGTAAGTGTATGTTGATGATATCTTATTTGGTAGTAATAATATAAAAATGAGTGAAGACTTTGCTAAGATGATGCATCAAGAATTTGAAATGTTTATGCTTGGCGAACTAAATTTCTTCCTTGGATTACAAATAATACAGTCCAAAAAGGGAGTCTTTATCCATTAGTATAAATATGTTAAGGATATGCTTAAGAGATTCCAGTTAGAGGATTGCAAACCTGTTAGTACACCTATGACAATTGGATGCAAACTAAGCAAGAATGATGAGTCCAAAGCCGTAGATCCAAAACACTACAGATCAATGATTGGCAGTTTTCTCTATGTAACAGCTTCCAGACCTGATGTCAAGCAAGTTGTTGGGATGGTGGCTAGATTCCAAGCAGAATCTAAGGAGAGCCATGTTCAAGCTGTAAAAATAATCTTTAGATATTTGAAAGGAACCATAGATCTTGTTTTGTGGTACCCTAGCAAGGACTCATTTACATTAAAATCCTATTCAGATGTTGATTGGGCAGGAAGTGTAGATGACAGAAAAAGTACGAGTGGAGGAGCATTCTTTTTGGGAGAATCACTGGTTTCTTGGATAAGCAAGAAACAATCCTCAATTTCTCTGTCTAGCACTGAAGCTGAGTATATTGCAGCAGCAGGATGTTGCACACAAGGGGAATGGATGAAACAAAACATCAAAATAGTATTTGAATAACCCACAACTATCCACTGTGATAATACAAGCGCGATAAGTCTCTCTAAGAACCCTATTCAACACTCAAAATCGAAACACATTCCCATAAATTACCACTATATGAGAGATCAGGCTGAAAATAAGAACATTAAATTGGAATATGTTCCAACACAAGAACAGGTGGCAGATATTTTTACAAAACCCTTAAGCAGAGATGTATTTGAATATCTCAGGCAAAAATTAGGAGTAATCCTTCTTCCTACCTAAATCTCTCAAGAAAATAATGCATCAGTTGGCACCTATTCAGGGGGAGATAGCAATCAATCAAAGGAGTCATTCAGTTATGACAGAAAAAGTTTGATTGCAGGAGGTGTTACCAGTGGTCATAAAAATACTTATACAGACAGATTATAGGAGAAGAAACCCTTTACCATTGATGTCAAAGGGGGAGAGAAACTTCATAAAAGAAAATCCTCATAAGAGGAAAGCATCATCACAGGGAGAGATTTCAATATGAAGTTAGTGTGTTTCCCTCAATGACAAAGGGGGATATTGTTGAACAGATTGTCATTGATGTCAACAGTCAAATTGATGATTTGTTGTTAATATTGAATTACCATAGTTGAGATTGTCATTGATGTCAACAAGCATATCAGTTAAGCAAAAGATGTCAAACAATTTAAAGAGGACGATAGTGCAAGCTCAGGAGGAAGAGTGCATTGCAGAGAGGTAGCAGAAGAAATTTGTGATTATTGTTGATCACGATAGGATAAATTTTTTTCCTATGAATCAAGCTCAGGAGGGATAGAGGCTTGAAAGAGCTCATATGAAGGACGAGAGCCAAGTTAAGCTCAGAAGGGTTGGCATCGAGTTCAGAGAAAGGATCCATCAATAATCTCGATGGATGGTAGAGATTGTTGGAGACAACAGGAACAAATAACCATGGGTCGTTAGATCCAACATAGATGCACAGAGGAAGTTGTTGACCATTGATTTGCTTCGATAGCCTCAACAATCGTCAGATCATATCAAAGTGGAAGGATAGGATAAGCATGGCATAAGATCAACGATGAGGTTTGTTCAAAACCTTGAAAGCCAAAGCTCCAAAATCTCAGGAGGAGGACTGATGTGGACTGTTAGATTCAAAGAAAAGGAGGAGCGACGTGGATCGTCGATCCGACAAGAGCGACATTTCATATACCGGGAGTTGGAGCGTCGACCTCCCTTTATCACAAGAATGTTGAAACCCCGTCAGTCATCGAATCACCAAGGCTATGGACCGTCGATCTATTTCCGTGAAATAAAACTCAAACCGTCCGATCGTTTTGGCGAGATCATACGCGAATCGTCCGATCGTTTTGACGATGTCATACCAGAAGTTTTCACCACAACACTCGCCCAATGTTCCGAAATATCGACATCCATCCATCTCAATGCTTTATTAAGCCTTGGTCGTCGAATTAAGAAATGTAAGGATCAAATATAAATCATTGATCTGTCTTCGCAAAACAAATGTGAGTCGTCCGATCATTTCAGCGATATCCTAATCGAGATTTTCGAGTTGTTGGAGGTCATGAGACCCAATGAACAAAACGCCAAAGAACCGACAACCATCCATATTCGTGGAGAATATGACACGTCCGATATTACTGGCAATTTCATGATCATGAGTTCAGTAAAGTGTGAAGTCATGAAGACTCGATTGTCTAAACACCGAAACCCCGTCAGTTGTCTATCTCGTCAGGACGATGAATCGTGGGTGTTGAACTGAGAAGTGCTCAAACACTCATTTGGTCTAATTTCCTAAAGTGTGAGGTCACCTCCATTGGTCATATGGTAAAGAGGTTTGACATTGCAGAGTGTAATGTGTTGTCGAAATTGCTGAGCTAGTGGTTCTGTAATGCACGGTCATGTGAAATGGCTTGAAGGAAGTGCCTCCACGAAATCTGGTCTCTGTGAAGTAAAAAAGATTTGATATCGAGTATAAAGGATTAAATTGATCCATGAATGTGATCAATTTATGAAAAACCTTCACGGTAAAATGAACCGATACACAGTCATGATTAAAAGAGAATAAATCATGAAAATATGAATAAAGAATAAAAAGGAAAAATGATATTAATTAAAGTTTAGTTTATCATTTTAAATGAAAAGGTACAATGGTTCAAATAAAGGGACATGATGTTTTAAATTTCACACCCGTTTGAAGAGTATATAAACGAGAAAAAGTGGTGAGAAGAATGTGTCTTTGCAGTCCATATCAGAAGATCAAAAGCTGAAGTAGATTCCAGGAAGAAAAACTAATACCTATGCATTAAGGGTGGTTGGGTGGTGCAAGGGCAGGTTGGTGCCTACAGAGGGAGTTGGTGCTTCCTTGTCAGTTATAGCTGACTAAACAGGGGGTCATAGCCTCCTACCAATTGGTGCTGGTAAACTAGGGTGTGGGTGCATCCTAATCAGTTGGTGTTGATCAAAGAGGAAGTACATCTTCCTTCTATGTAACATGTAAACCAAATTTTGAAATTAACAGAAAAGAGTTTGTGGTTTTCCCATTTGGGTTCCACGATAAAATACTGTGTTAAAATTATGTTTGCATTAATAAATGAAAATTTGATATAATTGTTGTGTCACTGATTCATCCCCCCCCCCCCTCTTAGTGATATGATCTGATAATAAGAGATTCTAGTAGATAAGGTGGGTGAAAGGAAGTTGTAACCGGATTTGGATATGTCGATGAGTAATTAATCGTTTCAAGGGAAACTGCATGTGCATCTGCTTTCTTTGCATTTATCTCTGCCTTAGTTGCAGGGTAAACATAAGGAATATAATTGAGAACTCCTTATCTTGTATCAAAGGATGAATTATTAACAGGAACAAGAAGAATAATAATCTTATCGGGGTTTAGTTATAGTAGCTTGGTAAGGTAGGTAGGTCTAAGGGACTGTTTAAGATTATAGTTAGGCTTATATTTAGAGTATGAAATGGAAAGAAGAATAGTAGAGGGGTTAAGAAATTGGACGGATATATTAAATATAATCTTAGGATAAGGAAAGGTATCTCTTTAGGTATTTGGTATTAAGATTATGATATCTAGGTATTTTAGTATTTGATTGTTAAGTATGAAGTAGGATTAGTTACAGTTTCTCCGGTGATGTTCCATCCACTTCCATCCACTCCATGAATCCTTTATTCCCAAATGAGTCATAAAAGGTATAACGAACATACAATGTCTCCTCATTGGATCAAGAACATGATCAAATGGATCAAAAACTGCTAATTCATACATAGTCATTGAACAGGAGGGCTAGCATTGATAGCCTCTAATCGTGTTCTAGCTCTTTTCTGAGCTACATTAGCCTCAGTTGCTTGTATTTTGTCTTCATGTTTTATGGCCTATGCGTTTTGGCAGCTATGTGGAAATGGGTATATTGGGATCTAGAAATATTTTTTGATGAACGTACAAGAAAAAAATGTTTATATTTTCCAAAAGTATTTGGAATTCATTTATTCCTCTCAGGAGTAGCTTGTTTCGGATTTGGAGCATTTCATGTAATCGCGGGGTATTTCATCAGAGGGTCGTTGTTTCAAATGATCAAGGTTGGGGTTGCGTCGACAAGTTCAACCCTATCTACTTGTCACATATTCATATTCAATGAATCTAGACCCTTTGAACTCATATCCTTCTCGTATTAGAAAAGCTAGGGCAATTCAGTCAAACACTTTTTCGTGTTCTAACCAAAAACTATTGAATCAGATTTTTTTCGGTAAAAAAAATTATGCAAAATTTTCAGGATTTCCTCTTCCTTCTCTATTCCCATTCTATAAGTACAATGTAAGGAACCAGTGAAAGGCATATATACATTGAGTTACCTAGCCTATCTACATTAGCATTGAGTTTCCCACTTCTTTTTCTCATGATGGAAGATAGATTTTAAGAATAGGAACTAATAATGTCTATGATCATCCATCATTGGTAGTTTGATTATTCCAGTGATCATCATGACTCTCGAAGTCATGTGCGGTCACAATACCATACCAAATACGACGAATAGTTGGGTACTGGGCCAAGCCTTGGATGAAATTTGGAAATATTGATGCCATAATTATTTTCAAAACCTCCTAGCCATTATGCTATTGCAATAATTCTTTCCAGGAAGAACACCCATGTTGTGGTGTGCCACGAGGCACGACCATGGAAGTAATTAAAAAGAAGAAGTTATGTGGTTGGACCATTTGCTTTATTTGTTTCGACGATTCTTGCTTCTCCAGATAAAATAGGGGACATCATCTAAAAAATGAAGGTGTTCGTAACACATACCGAAAGGATCAAAATTGACCATTAATTACTAGTTCAAGCACCAGGTCAAAAAATAGTACGTATAAAATAGATTTGAGAAATTAATAATTACAAATTGATATGTTATGCTAACAATTTATGTGGTTGAGTGAAAGGTTGAGGAAATTGAAGAAAGAATGGTCTTGGGTGTGGCACTGTTGTGAGCTACAATAAATACCAATGCCTACTGCTGCAAGAACCAAACGAATTATGAGTAGGAATTTCATGCTTGGAAATTTTGTTTCTTGTATAAAACAGATTTGACATTTATGATTGAAAATTGTTATAATGATATCTCACAATAACTATGTGTGTGTAATACATATGCGATGTTGGCTTTTGAAGTTGGAAGATCAAGAATAAGAGCGCGAAAAGGAAATCGAGCTCAAGGACAAAGGAAAGGAACGAAGAAATTCTAGTGGACTTATGCAGCTAGAGTTCCTGGGGCAACAACTATGAGAATTCCTGGCTAAGTGCACCAAAGCCTTGAAAAGAAATGGTACATCCTAAAAAACTATAGTCTACAGAGCAGAGAAGGGGGTACACTTCCTTGGATTGTGCAGGATGATGGGGAATGAGAGCTTGTTGGTGGGAACTATTGCTGGAAATGTAAATTGTAAAATTCGTGTGCATGCTTTGGGTCAACGTGCCTATGTATGCATGTTTTTAGGCCGGAGTTCCCATGCGTATAAGCATTTGGTTGGAGTTCCAGCTAGATTTGTAATATTAAGAACAATGGTATGATGTTGTGCACTGAGGATAGTGCAAAAATACGGGGAGGGGGATTTAACACCCCAATTTTAATCCCTATGACTAGAATTTATTATGTAAATGTGACTTAGGATGGTGATTCGGTAAAGTTGGAAAGGGGTAGGAGTGCCTAGAAATGTATACATATCGTTGGTTGCAAGACAGACAAGGACAAGAAATAGGGGGCTATGATTCTACATGAGAGGGGGCTAAAGGGGCTAAGTCTTTTTAATTATATTTTATTTACCCATCTTGGTTTTAATTGAGAAAAGTAGTTACATGAGATTCTTAGGGAAAGGCCATGTGGTTCTTGATTTTCGAGTAAATATATAAACCCCTCTTTGGGCTATTTGGGGGTTCACTCTTTCATTTGGTTCTTCATTCATTGTCAATGATTATTTCACTGATTTTGTTTGAGGAATATCTCAATCACTCATCTTCCTCATTTTTTATAATTCATGTGCTCTTGGTCTAGGCATGGAAACAAATGGCTAGAGGTAGAGAGCCATTGCTAGATGGATGTGAGAAATTACTTATTATTCCAGGAGGGAATAGAAGTCTGTGTGCATGAGATTGATGGAAACTATGAAAGAACTCTCCATAGGTGACCATCCTTGGAGTTTCTAGCATTTAGGTTTCCTTACCAGTAGCACTGGAGCCCTGGAGAGAAATGAAACAGCATGAGGGACTTTGTGGCAGAGAAAGGGGTTCATTTTTTTGGGTTATGTAGGCTGAAGGGAAAGAGAGCTGAAAATTAGGATTGTCGTGTGGTTGGGAAAAACCTGAGATCCTATTAGCTAACTATTGTGTGTAGAGTTAGCTTAGGAACTATTCTTGTGGATTCATAACCCTAGCTCAAGGGTGACATGTTGTTGAGAATTGGAACAACAACATCTATGGTTGGGAGGAATGTCCTTGGTCTGTAGCCAATTGGTGAATGATTTAAGTAATGATAAGTGCTCTCTGCATTTTTTGTATATTTATATTCTATTATGTATTATTATTATCTCTTAGATATGTATTTATAATGTTCCTTCTTGTTGGTTATTGTTGTGCATGGCATGATTAATCATTATTTTTAAGTCTAGCATGAATCTTCATTATTGCATGTGTGGCTAGTACATTGTTTCATGCTTCATTTCAAGTTAATTATTATCAAAATTCGAAATCATTTCTTGAAGTGTGATTTTAAGTAGCTTGGTCAACCTGTCAGTCATTGGATATGTTACAAGGAAGAGGTCCCTAAATGTGTCCCAAGCGGTAATGGTCTTAGGAGGGGTATTATTGTACCATTTCTGGGAATTTCCAACTAAGGATGAAGAGAAAAGTTTCATACACACATTCTCATGTTGATTTTGTGATGCATGGATAGAAAAATCTTCCCAAAAAGAGTCTATATGGTATTTAGTGGACAAGGTATCATCTACTAAGAATTTAGGTAACCATTTTCCAAATTTCTTTGGCATGTCATGGGGAAATCCTTGGATTCCTGTCATATCAAGTTGTTTGTGAGGACCAACAACCCATAGACAATTTTCCATTTTGGATACAAGATGAGGACTATAATATACCTTCCTTCGAGTTCACATAATGTGGATTTGCTAGACAAGTTCACATGAGACTTATAAGAAGTATGAGGGTGACTTTTCTTGATGGAGTCACCAGGAAAGCTGCAGATAAAGGCTTTGGGGAAGTCTTGCCAAATGTCATTTTGGGTTCTAAAAGGATTTTGAATCCTCCCCAACAATGACACCAAAATTTTTATCACACAAATTGTCGCTTGGACAAAGCCAACCACAAGCGTTGCTAGTGCGACACAACTAGGAGTAAGAACCACTATCACCTTATCAAATACTCCCCACATTTTAGTGATGGATAAATCCAAGACAAGGAAGGCTTCATGGGTGATCTCAATGGAATGGAGGGAAATGAGAAAATAGTTTGGAAATATATGTGTTTTTATCACTTGAATAAGGTGGCCAGTGCTTGAAGAAAGAAGGCTTGGGAGAGGAAAGAAGATAAGTGTCGAAATCTGTTACTTTGGAAGGTAATAATGTCTATTAGGTTGTAAAATTATGTAAAAGAGAGTTATCCCACATTCATCATGGAGTAAAACACTCTTGTTATCTTTCATTATAAAAAGAGATGAAATTACATTTATCCCACATGTATTACTGGGATGTAATTCATCCATATCTCTTTGTATATAATAGAGGTAAGAGAGATCCATGAGACAAAATGAAAAGTTTTATCTTTGTAAAGGGTAAAGCACTCTTGGAGGTGCTCTCAAGTGTAAGATTGCATATTTTTTAAGAATAAAGCAGACACTATTTTCCTGTGGATGTTTCCCCATTTGGGGGTTTTACCATGTATATCTGGTGTATTCTCTCATTTTTCTCTTGTCTCTTTCTTGTTATGATTATTTGTTGTTGTTATATGGATAGGAGGCTAGATTAGTAAAGTTATTTTGCTTAATATTATTACATGTTCATTCATATGTTTCAATATTTCAACATGGTATAAAAGTGGGTTACTATACTCTACCTCCTTTAGTAATTTTTTTACAACAATATTTTCTTCTTATTTATTTGGGATCTCTATGTTTTTCATAGTTTTGTCATCAAATATAGTAGCCATTAAGTCTTCTCTTTAGATCTGGGCACTCTTCTACAAGATCGATACTTTTTTATCAAAACCCTAACACTTGTTTTGTAGATCTATCACATTTGTGTGTGTGTTTTTTTTAAATTTGATCTAACCATTGTCTATGAAATGTAGCTTTCAGCCATGATCGACTGTTGGTTTGTTAGAAACGACCACCATTTTAGCATTTTTTAATTAATTTTCCTAGCCTAGCCTAGGTCTTTTCAATTTTTTGGCAAACCTAAAGTTTTTTTGTTTGGTATTTTACCGAACCCATTTTTTTTACTAGGCCTAGTTTTTTTACCAAACCTAGCCAGGTCTTCCAAAGTTCATAACGTTTGATTCGGGAGGCCATTTTGGGTGATTTTTTTTCCCTTGTGTTCAATTTTTCGCGATCTATCCAACAGTGAAAGTCTATATCCTCACAACTTCTCATATTTACTATACAACCTCTATTTTCCATACATATTTCATTTTTCTTGTTGCATGTCATGTTTTTTTTTCCATTTTGTAGGAAAAAGAGAGTGATTTGCATTCTTTGGAGGCTGATTTGCCAAAGGGGGCCAAATTTATCAATTGTACAACCTTTTTTGCAAAGAAAAGAGATAAGAGAGACCCATGAGACACAATGACAAGTGTTCTCTTTGAAAATAATAAATCATTTGTTGAGGTTCTCTCAAGTGTAAAAATGGATATTTCTGAAGAATAAAGCAGACAATACCTTCCCATGGATGTTTCCCCATTTTGGGGTTTTACCACGTATATATGTTGTATTCTCTCATTTTTCTTTTCTCTCTTTCTTGTTATGATTATTTGTTCTTGTTATATGGATACGAGGCTAGATTAGTAAAGTTCTTTTGGTTAATATTGTTGCATGTTCATTCATATGTTTCAATATTTCAATAGTAAGCTGGGATGTCACTTGCAAAACCATTATTAGCACAACAATCCCAAAAAAAAATATCATGAAATAATCCCAAAAACCGCTACCAACTCAACAAGTAATCCTTGATGTCATAAAATTGTAGTAGACTAAAGGTTATAACAACAATGAATAGAATGCAACAACCACAATATTTCACCATCAAAATTAGTAAGTAATGATATTATATGAAAGCCCTTAACAAGTAGATAATTATCCAATACTTAAACAATTGTTTTGACAGTTAGAAGTGATGGAAAATAAATGTTATCAACAATATATAACGTCCCTAAAGGTTGTAGAAAACTTTTACTACAGTGGCAAGAAATCACTATTAAAATTAAGAAATGAATATGCCAAATTGTAGCCCTTAACTTATAGATCAATATACAATCATTAGACAACAACTTCCGCGATGAATTAGCAAGTAAATTGAGAGTTATCAGCAAATTTTATGCATTCCTAATGGATTTATCTTTACTTTATAACAACAACAAGCAAATTAAGGCAATTACACAATGTTTTTGCATCAATAGCTTGCTTAGAAAATGAGCAATCCAATACGAGATAGAACGATTTCAAGAGAGCAATTATCATGTTTATCAATGCAACCAATGCCTTATCTTCAAAGGGTAAATGGATTTAAAGGGGGGAGCACAATAAGGGAAAAGATCAAAGAAAAATCTAGGAAACAAGATCAAAAGGAGTCTTAACAATCTCTAGATTTATGTTGCTCTAGGATGTCTAGCAAGATAATCCCAATGATTTCCTTGTAGATGTTCTATTGCTTTCTAGATAACATTTTGTAAGAGCTTGAGGGAAATGGAATGATGCCTTAAGGTAGTATTAACAATCCTTAGGGGGATTCATTCTACATAGGACTAGGGTTAAAGGAGTCTTAACAATATTTAACCAAGCCTTTTGCTAAGAAACAAGGGAAAATTAGGGCTTTTAGGGTTTTGAAGATAACCTTGAACAATGACAGCATGCAAAATATCAAAGTAGAAGAGAGAAAAACCACCTACAACCAAGATTTTTTACAAATTAAACCCTAGAAACACCTTCCAATCCATGAGAGAACTTCCTCAAACCCAAAATATTGCCTCCAAGCCAAATCACACTCTTTTTCTTTTTTGAAAAAGAAGACAAGAAAGTGGAGTGAAAATGTTTAGAGAGAGATAAGTGTCTCCAATGATGAGTTATGAAAATGAAATGACTTGCCTCTTATTTACAGAGGAATCCCAAGTCCAATTTACAATTAGATCCATAATTTTAGGGTCAAAAACATTTTTTACAATGAAAATAGCCAAGTCAACATTAAGAATATCCCACATAATGAAAAATAATGATAAAAATGCCTCCAACATCTCCTCAAAAGGAAAATCGTAGGATGATAAACCTACAGATGTTAGGGTGTCATCATCCCAAGGGTGACATGTCATCCTCATGATCCAAAAATCAAGCAAACAAAGGGGTAAGGCACCACCCTTGTGCCACAACATCACCAAGTGTGCCCTACATGTCACGTCAAGCCTCTGTACGCATGTCATAATGGTTAAATAATGAAATTATCGGGCAATGGGGGGTGACACCATGTGTGTATCATCATCCTAAGCCTCTCTCATGAGGCATGACATCATCCAATGGTGCAATGCTCATCGTATATTCCCTCCAATCATGGGGCAACAACATCCATCTGAT
Organism: Picea engelmannii; assembly: GCA_009831015.1. Taxonomy (NCBI): domain Eukaryota; kingdom Viridiplantae; phylum Streptophyta; class Pinopsida; order Pinales; family Pinaceae; genus Picea; species Picea engelmannii. Next base: position 1,918,911 of record ML776961.1, read on the forward strand.
GTGATTTTATGCCCTTATGAAGATCCCAAATGGCTTAGCATCTCCATGAATGATGTGATCAATATAGTCCTACAAAGACAAACAAAGTATGACCTCCAAGGTTCCACCAGTCATAGAATCATGCCAAGTAAATCATATTTAATAAAAGAACCACACAAGCAAGTAGCATTGGATCCCCCCTTTCATATTTCACACATACTCAAAGACTTTATACAATTTACCAAATTTAAGTATGGGAGGGTTATCCAAGTAAGCTATTGGGTGTGTCGCGACCCAAGTAGAGGGATGTTTCCCAAGTGGACCCTATCTAAGCCATGCAATGAATGTGAGGTGGTTCATAAGAAAAAAATTTGGGCATGGGGTCATTAACATGCAAGCTCTTGTATGATATCATTTCCATGAGCGCCTTTGTAGAGGGTGTGTGACATCTTAAGTTACCTTGCCCTTGACGATTCCTTTTTATTTATTATGATTTGTGAGTCCCCTTAAAAAGGTTTCAAGCATAACATTCCTTGCTTTTGATTTATAGTGGGGTATTTTAAATTCCTTATTTATAGATGAGGCGTTTATTCGCACTCAGGACTTAGGGGTGATATCAAATGGGGGGTAGATCTCAAGTATAGGTTGGATTTTTCTTTGCCCTTTATGCATCGTTGTATTTTAGTCATAGCTTCACTTAACTTTATTTATTTATTTAATGCCATCAACAACCCCTCTAAGCATTTAGCCCCTTCTTCCCATAAGATAATGAGGTATAAACCTTGTTGGCGCGTGGTTGTAAGACCCTAGGTTAAAGTTATCTAACCAACAAAACCCTTCAGACACTGACCCTTTCGACATCACATGCATGCAGGTGAAGTCTCACCTGAGGCATCTATTGGGGCTGCAAGAACCAAGTTTTTGTGGTAGTGAGGAGATGGGAGGTGATTGTATTATCCATTCTTACTTATCTACTTTGTGTGCATTATCATGTGTTTGTTATTCCTTGATTACTTGGTAAATTCAGTTATATAACACCATTATACTGCAGATTGCAACATAAACTATTTACTAACATTCATAATTGTTGTGCATTGATCATATAATAAACATATCTAGTCTAACATGCATAAAGAGAACATCCATGATCACTCACATAAAAAGAAAAGTAGACACATTAATTAACGTGGTTCCCCCAATTTTGGGCTACATACACAACAATTGGCTTCTTTATTATTCTTTTTGCAATCGTCTCAGGATTGCGCGCCGCACTTACAATAGGTATATCATGTTACCAATCCTTACCCTACCTAGCTGCTCTGCAGTGCAAACCTCTCTCTGCAACTCTCCTTTTCCACTTAGACATAGACTCTCTCTCATCCTCAATCTACTCTCTCCCTCTCAACATCCCGACTTCAACAACAACAACACTTATTCTACCTGACCCATTACATATTTATACATGAAGCTAGGGCTTAAAACCCTACTTGCTTATCCCCAAAACCCAATTACAACTCATTTTGAATCATTAAAACTCATGTTGACTCGTTGTTCAGTCGTGCTTTTCCTAATTTTGCGTCTCAATGCTGCTTTTGCATTCCTGACTATTGTTCTTCCTGCTTTTGCATGTCTCTTTGATTTTGCATGCTGAATTGATGTCCTTCCTTTTCTCCCACTTTATCTTCCTGCTTTATTCTCTTGCTTTGTTCTCCTGCTTTATTCTCTGCCAAGTATGCTTTTATTGCACACTTCAATCCTGAATGCGCCTTTACTGCGCACTCTTCTCCTGCCTTATCTTCTTTCTTCTATTGTTGCACATATCCTCCATACTTAGGATTTTCCTCAAAACTATATCCAAAATGCCTGACCAACAAGCCTTTTGGGGGTACATATAACCCGAAGACCCAAAAGATGAGGAAACCGAAGAAAATTATGATGGAAAGTGGTAAGTATGGTCAGGACTGGTATGATGGATCTTCAAGAAGATCCCCCAATAGAACCCATTTTCCCTGGGAGTGACGACACTTACTAAGATACCAAGATAACCAGAGGAAAAATGTATAACTTCCAAGAAAACATTAGATAATCAAAAGGAATCCTTTGAAACTCATTCAAATTCCTCAAATATTAAAATCACACTCACCATGAAACTTGACTAGTTACCTCATGAAGAAAGACTTGTCGCCTTCACGTGGACCATACCGATGTGGTGGAGAGGAGGGGTTGTATGGTCTATGCTAGTCATCCAACTCTCATCACTCCATGTTTGTTACATATGGGCCTCGAGACTTGATCTCTTTAGTTACCCCTAGATGTTGGGGTTAACATGTACGAGAATTTGTCTCCACTAGTTATCCAAGTAAAGAAAGAGCAAGGTCCGACCACCCCATTATTTCCCATCCTGCCACTATAATACTTTCCCTAATGAGGTTTAACTTAATAATGGTCTTGTCGATGTAAAAAATGGGTTATAATCAATTGGGAAAGGTTTTCACTACACATTCACATGTTCAAGAGAAAAGGAGGTTTGAGTTATAATTAGTTGTAATCTCTAAGCCTGCACAATTAGGAGTAAAAAGTTTGCATAAGGTCTTTCCTAATTTATGAAAATAAAGGGGGGGTGGGGCAAGGTCCAACTTACTAATTATTTACCTAAAAACCTTTACCATCTAGTAAATAACATAGTTTTCAAGGTCCTAATTAAATAATAAGGTGTTCTTGCCTACTATGTGAAAGAAAGGGGGGAAAGGTCCAACTTACCGATTATTTACCTAAAGACCTTTCCCCATGGTTAATAACACAAATTAGCAAGGTCCAACTGGAACAATAAATAGTTGGTCTTTCCCTCTCCAACTAGGTAAAAATAAAAAATTAACAAGAAAAGGTTTATTATGTAAAAAAATTATAATGTCACAATTTAATGTAGCCTTCAACAATATACAAGTTATTAAATCCATGCAAGAGAAATCCGGAGTGGGGTTAAATAGAAAGGAAACGCAAGAGGGGGTGTCGGTCCACTCTTACAGTCTACGTAAGGTAGAAAGATAAATAGGGATTTAGGTAAATAATCAAGTCGTTGTAGGTAGCAATAAGGAACATCGAGGTAAATAGGTGGCAATGAGTATCAATAAAGAAAAACAAGAGAAATTTACTCAATTTAATAATCGGAATAGAAAGAAATACAGGAAGAAATAGAATAGTGTCATCGAAGGAAATAGAAAGCAAGAGCATTTGCTTGTTTTACTTAGTATAATAATTGGACCAACCACAACCAATTATACATGTGAAATATAGAAGTTATTCATTTAGTTAAGTTGATGCAGTAAGGATGTGCTAAGGACAAAACATCCCCAACCCTTTCCTTACCAAAGATCTGCTTAGGTAAGGTAGTTCCTATCACCAAATGGAAACTGCAACAAGTTTAGTCCTATTGATTCATTTACAGATCTACCCCAGTATAATTGTAAGGTGGACACCATATGCACTGATCCAGATGGGGATAGATGGTTCAATTTGGGTAAATTCTTGTGCATAAGGCAAGATCAAACCCTCCACCCCAACTATAGGCTTGGAGGGAACTAATATTTCTAACCTATTAATGCTCAAACATGAGTGATTGAGAGAAATGGTTTATTCTTGTGATCTTATACATTTCATTTATTCCATTATTCGTTTCTTGAGAGAGTGTGATTGAGAGTTAGCATCAAGTACTTGTGATAGTTGGATTATGACTTTGCAACATCATGCTTATACCTATCATATCTTGTAGAAGAGGAATTGTACATCTTGGCTTCCCCAAGATATTGAAGAGTTATTAGTTTGTTTATACCTATCATGGACTTTCTTCATCATACAACCCTTAGTAATAAAAACATTCAAACATTTTCTTAAGAATTATCGTTTATGTTTAGTGTCTAAGAATTTCTATTATTAAGAATTATCGTTTATGTTTAGACTCTTACTAACTTTTTATTTTCTTCTTTCGTAGAATTCCAATAGTAGGATTTGAATACTATCATTCACCTTACTTTACTTTCCTTCATATTTCAACTTCATAAGTTACTAGTTAATCACTCATAAAAGAGAAAAATTATCAATTTACCTCAATTTTAGTGCATCTTAGTCATTGTAGGCATATGGAATTAGGCATACTAGTTGTTTTTATAAATTTTTTGTTATAAAATAACAAGATTACTTTTTTCATGCAAAAAGAGAGGAATTTTTTCCTCAATTTTTGTGCACTCGGAGGCATCAAAAACATCAAAAACTTTTAATTGCATTTAAAGTTTTTTAAAAAATGTCCCAATAGGTTGTTGTTTTTGTTGTTTTTTTGGCATTAAATTAGGCATTTAATTTTATAATTACATTAGGTTGATTTCCAAGCAAAAAATACAAAATCCCACATTAATTTTTAAGCATTTACAACACTTATAATTAATTACAACTTGTTGTAGTTATTATTTTATATTTGACACAAAATTTCACATTAATTTTTAAGCATTTACAACACTTATAATTAATTACAAATTGTTTTAGTTATTATTTTATATTATAAACAATGAGGTTTTAGCATATACTTGCATTGGGATTCATGCGCACACTTAATGTTAATTTTCTACAATGTTTTCCATGTAAAATTCCATCATTTAGGATATATTTAGCTTGTTTTTTTATATAATTAAATGTAGATTTATTCTAGTCCATCAAGCTTTCATTTCAATTTTAGTTCTTACTAACCATTCTTTGACCTAAATTTGACTCTTAAAATCACTTAGGGATGCCCCCTTGAAGTTAGCAAGCACTAACTTTGAAGTGAGAGGAGGTAAGTAACGTTGTAGTGCTTATTTCTTATAATTATCCAAACTCCCTTCAACTTTTGTAAGGCAAGAATTTCCTAGTGAAAATAAAGTGCAACCCTAGGGGTAGTTGGGATGTTTCCTATTGTCACCCCAAAAACCTTTCTTCTCACTTTAAGTTGGTTCTCCTTCAATAGAAGTGGGGAACCTTAAAATGAAACCATTAATCTGATGGAAATATCGTGTTGGCATTGATGTGAACATGAAGACAAGGAGTACCATGGTGATGGATGACATGGAACTGCAGTGAAAGCTATAGGAATATTGAGTTACAGGAACGTAGTACTGAAATATAGGGGATCGTTGAGTTACGGGAACACAGTACAAAAATACAGGGGATCGTTGATTTACAAGAACGCAGTACATGGGATCGCCTATTGAGAAAAATTCAGAATTTAGTATTCACTACGAAGGAAAAATGGTGCTAAGAAGGAATAATTCGTTACAATTATTTTATAATTACATGATCGATGCTACATACATATATAATTCACATGTATCATTGGCACCAGGAAATTACCATAAAAATCATTGATCAAGATTTTAGGAAAGGAAATTGTGTGACGGATTTAAGCAAGGGTGTTGACTTATGAAGACATTGGCAGTCGTTCATCGATTGGTGACAGAATTAGAGTCACATTACTCTTATCATACACCTAGAGATGATCATCGGGAAGGCCCACTATAGAGTTTGAAGTGAAAATCAATTGACGATTATGAAGAAGAAGAAGAAGTCGGATAGAAGGAGGATCGTGCCTTATAATATAAGGATCCCATGCATCGGATAGTAAGAGGACCATATCATGGTTGATTTACAAAGGTTCACTTCACGAATGTAGAAAGGTCAAATTTGTTATACCAATAAAATCTATATGCCATGGTGTTGTTTTGGATGGAGTATATATGCTTCAATTGCTTGGAGCGATGCATAACAATAACTACAAGGGACGGGTGGATGCAACTCGTCTATGATGGAAATGTAAAACCCCACGAGACAATACTGAGGTTATGGAGGACGAAGTCTAGTATGCTAGTCACGTTGAACTCAAAGAGATATCCGTGGATTACATGGTCTAGAAATTTCAAGTTGTCTTGGTGATTGTATATTCTGTTGAGATAGGACTGTGATGAACGGAAAAAAATATTGGTGAGTCGCGCTCTTGAATACTTTCTCGTGCACTATCAATTCATAGTGTGGTCAAAGGGAAATTTTTTTATGCAACACCGAGAACCCTTGAGTCTATCATATCAACACGGTAGACGATATTTTGTAGCAAGTTTTGGTTGTCATTCTTGCTAAGTCGAAGTTGGACGACTCTTCAAACCCAAAATATTTCCAACAGTCACCAATGGTTAAATCCACTTGGGAAGTCAATTGTTGAATAAATTGTCTTTGATGTCAATAGTTAGTAAGTGATTAAATATAAATATGACTTTGGTATCACTTTAATAAATATAAAAGTGGAAAAGTTAAGTGGAAACGAAGTTTAGGAAAAAGTGGAAATGAAAGTGGATTAAATATAAATATAACTTTAATAAATAATAAAAGTTGAAAAGTTAGGTTGAAGTGGAGTTTACTTAAAAGAGGAGTAAATATGAAAATGGGATAAATAAAAGGTAAAAGTGAAATTGGATTAAAGAAAAAGGTAAAAGTAAAATTGGATTGAAGAAAAAGGTAAAAGAAAAAGGGGAAAGGTGAAAATGCACTTATGTGCAAACCATGGTGGTATTTACCCATGATAAGGTAAAAAGTGAATTAAAAATTAAAAGGGGGAAAAATCAATTATTATTTAAAAAGGTCACGACTTTTCAAAAAGAATATGACTTTTCATATAAAGCTTATGGAAAAGTATAAATAATGAAGAGGGTTATGAGAAAAAAGGAAGATGTGGGTGAAATGTAATATTCATATGGATATCATTTTGGGTATGACAATAAAACATCATTCAGGGAGTGATAATTATATATTGGCAAAGATCAAAACAGTGTCATAGGTCAAGAAAGTAAATGAAGATATGAAGCATAATCCAAAGAAAGATTTTAAAGATATGAAGATTGAAGTACTTATCGTAATAAGGGAGGTTGGGTGGTGCTAGGACAGGTTGGAGCCTTCAAAGGAGGTTGTAGCCTCCTTTCAGTTGAAGCTGGTAAACCAAGGTGTTGTAACATATTTTCAGTTGTAATTGAAGAATCTAGAGAGTCAATGCTTCCTTCTAGCCGGTGCTGGTAAAATCTAGAGGGGTTGCAACCTCCTTCTAGTCGGTGCTATTAAAACAAAGAATTGGTGTTTCCTTTTTGAGTTGGATCTCATGAATTAAATGTAATCATTATTAAAAATAAAAAGAACAGTTGTGATTATTTCCAAGTTGGGTTTTTCACGTTAAATTTTGCATACTGTATCTTTTTGTTCATATTTTGTTTTGATTTGATAAAATTAATGTTTAAGTGGTTTTAAATTGTTGAAAAAGGATAATATTGATTCACCCCCCCCCCTGCCCTCTCAATATTAAAAAATATTCCAACACAATTTATCCCTATAAACAAATTTGAACTCAAATTAGTAGAGGAGAATGCATTTAATAATTTTTAGAAGTTTTTAGAAGACTCGTGCAATATTGATTCATTTTCTCATTGGGATATTCAATTCAAGTGTTGAAATTTTGAGAATTTGACTTTTATTGTAAATTCAGAAATTTCACCTCAACCATGAGGTTTCCTGAATCTATTTGTTATGAACATTCATCCTTAGGGATAAATCTGAAATATAAATTTGATCCAAAATGGATCTTCACATGTACCATATGAATGTATTGATGCTCTAGATGGGAGAGATTAGAATTCGGGACATCTCAAGGATGGTGTTTATCTTGTCAAATTCAGATCATCAACTTTCAATGCATTTTTGAGGCCCTAAATAGTGTTTTTTGGCCCTATAATAACTAGGGTTTTCCAAAGGCTTTCCTAAGCCTTGACAACATTTGTTCTTCTCATCGAGGCCTTTCCAAGGAGATATTTTACACCTAAAATAGATTTTGTATGAGAAATTGTTGGCCCTAACAAGATAATGGTCCAAATAATCCCCATATGTTCAAGTGGAGACGATGTTAATTTACCATAATTCCAAACTAACCCTAACCCTAATACTAGCTATCAAAAACTTAACAAAAGGAGGGAAGAGGGTTCACTTTTTCAATAACCACCTATTGTTCCATATTATGAGTAGGAGTGTGGAGGAGGTGCTAACAAAGAAAAGAGAAAAGAGCATATTGTGGAAGACTGTAGAATATTGTAGTGTCTCATAGCTTCACAGTAAACTTGGAAAACTTTGTATTATGTATTGTAATCTCCATAAAGATAAGAAGACAGAAGGCATATTCCTTTGTTGAATGTTAGTTTTATAGTATGGGTTTCTCGAGTAAATATTTGTGCTCCAATTTTTGTTTCTAGATATTGTAGTCTATTTCATTTGTCACGGTATTTAAATAATTTGAATGGTGTTTGTTTATTTCTACTAAAGTGTTAAAAAATACAAAAGGATAGCCTCATAATCAACCATAGGCTCACTGTAGTTGATTTAAGTTTATACCTATTTTGGTGTGCTGACCATTGGAATATCCAAGGTGGTTTAGAAATCATATTGGTATCAAAGTGGGTTTATTTGGGTGTTAGGTGGTTTGAGGCATAATATATGCTTACTTGACTCAGGAAATATGAATCTGGGGGACAATTATAACCTATTCATCTTGAGATCGATGCAAGAAGGGTTAAGACAGAACTATAATCTGCAAATATAGATGAAGAGCACTGAGAAAGACCCATTGATGAAGATAAAAGTATATTCATGAGCTTAAAAACTCAACTAGATAAAATTTCCAAGAGCATGGTTGCACTCATAACCACTCTTGAGAAGAATATTGACCCTTTTCAAAGAAGCTTGAATCTCATGAGAAACCATAAAACCATGAGGAGAATATAGAAGAGAAGGAAGAATTGAAGCTCAAAAAGGTGATTTTAATCACTGTTACACACCTTAGTGTCGCAATTTCATCACCATGTAGAAGTGTTTGTCATAATCCCTAAACATGATGAAGACAAAACCTATCATTTGGAGGTCGAAATATTGCCTTTTACCTTGAGTTTTTGTCCCTTTTTGAGCTTCATCGCCCCCTTGCCCATGTACAGAAGGGGATGAACCCTCTTCATCACCCATTTCTTAGTTGTAGGGGAGTGATACTATCACTCCCTTCTCAGTTCCAGGGGGGGCGATGAAGTAGTTGCAACCATTATGCCTTATTTTGAGAGGTTGTTTCAGAGAGATTTCAGTTGGTTAAGGGATTGGTTCTAGGTACCCTCTATTCAAGGCAAGGTCAATCTTGTTTGTTGAGCCAAGTACTCACTTGATCACATCTTCCTCAAAATTAGCATATGGTTGTTATGCCTCAATTCCTATATAATGGAGGTCATTCTTGAGTGATGGGAGGGAGAACTTAGAGCACCATACTTATGACTTTGTGACATTCAAAGGGTTGGAAAGGAGATCTTGGGGGAGTTGATGCAACATCAACATCAGGTTGTAAATGCTTCATTGTTTATTACTTTCCATATAATATATAACTTGGCTTATTCCCCTCATGCTTGTGTTGTTCATTATATGCATGTCTATTTTTTTGTCTAATTCGATATAGATAGATCTATTATTCTTAACAATATATTGTGGAAGAAGGAGGTATTGCTTTGTTCCTTGCATGATTTCTCTTGCACCAAGAGATTGGACATTAAGATCAAGGGTTGGAGTAGCGAGGACAACTGATGGAAAAGAGGTAAGTCATATATCCTTCTCTTCTCATTCTGATTGTTGACTTGTAGAATATATTCAAGGGGAAAGTAGTAAACCATTTGTTATCTTGATTTGCAGGGGGGGAATTTTCCACAACAATAACTTGTCTTCTCAACACTTATTTAATAAGGAAGTAAAGGTCAAGATAAATCACTATGAGGTTTAGGTAAACACGCTTAAAATGAATTATTGGTTGCAATAATTAGAAGTATATTTCAATGTGCATAATGTACAAGAGGAGCAAAAAATAGATTTTGATAAACCAATGCTAGAAGCACATGCACAAATTTGGTGGGAGAGTTGTACTAGGGCCCTTAGGTTCGAGGAATACCCACTAGTATTTAAGTGGAAGGTATTCAAATACCTCATCAAGTACCAATTTTACCCTATCAAATATGAAGAGGACCTAAAGATTTGGTGGAACAATTATTAATAGAGGCAAGGATAAAGTCACATAAGAAGGAAAGTTGTGTTATTTAATACCAATACCATAGATGAGGCCTTTATCCAAGACTAATACTTTAAATCTAAAAAGAATAATATGCAACTAAATCGTTTGAAGTAGACAGACTAGAATGGAGCTTCCAATAGTAGAAAGAGAAAGAAGGTTAAAGGGAAAAATAAGAAAATTGTTTGCACTACACTTATGTGCAAGTAATCTATTAACCATTGTGACCATTGCAACATTGCAACATTGATGGCCACAGAAAAGAAAAATGTTTGAAACTACATCTAGAGTTGAATCCTAGGAGCTACAAGTAAGATAATTCCATGAAGAATAATATTTTAATGGAAGTGGGAAAGGCGATAGAAAGAACCTTAGATAAGGACAAAAAAATTGTCTACATAGTAGTGTAGAAGGGGGTTATCCTGAGTAGCCTCCACCCCAAACGGGACAAGGAGATGACAAATGTGTTCCATATCAATATTCAGATACATAAGAACAAGGTAGATGCTCCATTTGATTATGGTTCATAGGTGAACCTCATTGCAAAGGACTCGTTAAGTAAAATTGGTTTAGAGGTGCTTGATCACCCTCATCAATATCCTTTTCCTTGGGTGAATGAGGATGTAGAGTTAAAAATGACCAAGTAGTGTAAGCTTAGATTTGCTATCAGTGCAAAATTTATTGTTGAGACATAAGTTGATATAGTGCTTCTATATGTCTACATTGTAGTGTTTTGTAGCCCCTATGTGTATATGGGGGATGCCATATTCATGAGAAGGGATAACCATTATTTCCTAATCAAGGATTGTAAATCATTTTTCATCATTGCACATAAAGAAAAGTCCAAGATCTCTTTGGTGAGTGCACACCAAGGTAAGAGATTGATAAGGTCAACTGACAAATATATAATTATTTTCTTGAGACAAAACCATAAAGACACCAATTTCATAGGTGTGAAGGAATTTTTTGAAGGATGTACAAAAGAATGGAAGAAACAATTAGAAAATATTTTGTAGGCATATAGAGAAGTGTTCCAAAGATCCTAAAAGAATGCCACCTAACAGGGAAGTAAATCATGAGATATACTTATTGTTGAACTCTCCTTTACCAAATATAGGACTATATAGACAGTCTATATTAGAGTTAGACAAAGTGAAGAAGTATACATAGTAATTGTTGGAGAAAGGAGCCATAAGGCCAAGTACATCACAATGTAGTTCCATGTTCATATTTCTTCTGAAGAAGGAAGATACATGGATAATGTACATGGAATACAAAAATTTAAACAATATCACTCTCAAGAATCGATAGCCTTTTCCATGGATCGATGAATCGCTAGATTTGGATGATATTTTGATATTCAGTTATACTGTTGGACAACTGCGCGGGGGGGGGTGAATCAGTTTTTACCGAGCTTAAAAAACTATGCTTCTTTCAAAACTCTTTGCAGAAACACTGAATGATGATCACAATAATGCATGGAAATAAACACTGGCACATTCAGCATCAGTCACATATATGAGAAACACAGAGACATATATTTTCCGAGGAAACCCATACAGGGTAAAAACCTATTTTTCTTTATATGATAAGTAATAATTACATTCTTTACATTATCATACATATGAGCACCAACTCATAATGAGGCTACAACCTCTATTTTGCAAGCTGCAACTTGCTGAGAGCACCAACTCTCTGTTTTCTTTAGCACCCACTAGAAGGAAGCACCAACTCCCTGGTTTCTCTAGCACCAACTAGAAGGAAGCACCAACTCCCTGGTTTCCCCAGCACCAACTAGAAGGAAGCACCAACTCCCTGGTTTCTCTAGCACCAACTAGAAGGAAGCACCAACTCCCTGAGTGTTTCTAGCACCAATTGGATGGAAGCACCAACTTCCAATCATACAGGCAACCAACCTGTATAATAGAGAACAATAGTTCTCCACCCTGCCACCCTAGTTTCTCTGGCTGCAACCAGATGGAAGCTACAACTCCCTGTGTTCAAGCACCCACTTGAACCTCTGAGGACAACAATCCTCCCGAGCACCTCCCAACCACCTTGAAATATAAATTCTTTGTTACTCAAACTTATTACAGTGATATAATGTTCAACAATGGCTTACCAGACTCATCACTGTTCTGTTGCATTTCGTTACTCTGTCTGCCTCATTGCCTTCCTGCACACATCACTTGCACTTTCTGTTCTTCTACCTTTTATGCTATATGTGCCATACCCATTCACTGCACAGATTCTCTTCTGTTCAATTCAGTTTCTGCACTCTCCTCCTTCTTCACACATGAATCACCTTCACCAACAACAACCACAACAAACTCCAACAGCAACAACAACCCTTCTCTTCTCTGTACCATGTATATATAGCTTCTATGCATCTTGTGCATGCAATATTCACCATTCCTCTGCATGCTCATACCGCGCCAATCTCCTCCACCTCTCGAGTGCTCTGCGTGATCATCATCGTAACTCTTCAGCTTCTCTGGTCGTTTTCCCACGCGTTCAGCATCACTGGATGTTATGTTGAGATTCCTCGGCCTCTCTGGCAGTTGAGACTCTTCGTCTTCTCTGTGACAGTCGAGCTCACCTTCTCTATTTTAGTTACAGGCTTCCATGCTCATTCGTCTGTCAATCCCTTCTAAGATAGTCTTCCTTCACTTGGAGGAAGCTTGGAGACTCTTCATCTCCTCTGGCGATCACACAGGGGTCTCTTCGAATTCTCTAGCAGATGCCATCAATGGTTTCTGGTAGTTTCACTGTGTCCTGCATCAGTAGCCCTCTGATCAACACTTGATCTGACGGTTCAGATTACATCGTGATTTCACATATCGTGATATCGGGATTCCTGATGTCAATAATCTTTGACATGTCCAACTCTCGATCCCTGATGCCTCTCCATTGACTGGAATCAACAGTCTAGATCAAAGCTTGATCTGACGGCTCAGATTACATCGTGATTTCACATATCGCGATATCGGGATTCCTGATGTCAATAATCTTTGACATGTCCAACTCTCGATCCCCGATGCCTCTCCATTGACTGGAATCAACGGTCCAGATCAAAGCTTGATATGATGGCTCAGATTACATCGTGATTTCACATATCGCGATATCAGGATTCCTGATGTCAATAATCTTTGACATGTCCAACTCTCGATCCCCGATGCCTCTCCATTGACTGGAATCAACGGTCCAGATCAAAGCTTGATTCAACGGCTGTGATTTAAGTCGCAATTTTGCATATCGCGAAATCGGGATTCCTGTTGCATTGTTTCTTTGACATCTCCAACATGCGATCCTCGAAACTCCGTCATGGTGTAAGTCTGTTGACGTCACATGTGTTAAATAACTGCCACGTGTCACCCTGATTTGTGACTTACATGTGCTTGGCATGTTGAATCGGTCTGACAATTGTCATTACCTGGTTGTGCCACGTGTTCCTAGCTGACGTGGTTTGCTGATGTGAGTCGGGTCGACGGTCTAGATCATATCTTGATCTGACGGTTCAGATTCAGTCGGGATTTCACTCATCGTGATTTTGGGATTCTTGATGTCAATATTCTTTGACATCTCCAACTCTCGATCCTCGAAACTCCAACAGGGAGTCGGATCAACGGTCTAGATCACATCTTGATCTGACGGTTTAGATTCAGTCGAGATTTCACTCATCGCGATTTCAGGATTCTTGATGTCAATATTCTTTGACATCTCCAACTCTTGATCCTTGAAACTCTGACAGGGAGTCAGATCAACGGTCCACATAATCCCCTGAGATGGACGGTTCTCCTGCTTTCGGGATTTGTGAGCCCTCTACTCCTTGCACTTTTAAAGATCATGCAGGTTTTCCTCGATCTAACGGTGGTCGGACCCTGCCCTCACATCTGACACCTCAGATCTATTCTCCTCTTTAGCGCCCTCTTCTTGTCTTTATTCAGATCTGACGGCCCTCATGCTGTCGGGAATTTTGGATGGGATCCAACGATCAGAAATGCTTCTTGGGCCTTTGATCATTTTGTCAATGTTGTGTTGCCTTCAATCATTCGATCTTCCTGGACTTATCTTCTCTTTGCATGTTGATCATCGCTGTTGTACTCAAGCCATCATTACTGCTGTACTTGCCATCAATGACAAGCTTACACTGCTTGTAAAACATACCAAACATCCTCTGCACTATCTCTTCTAATCTTATCGAGGTTGCTATGCAGCTTCATCGAGGTTGCTCTGCAACTTCTTCCCAAAATACTTCTGGTGCCCGTCTATTACATTCTTCCTGTATTCATGCCATCTCCATTGTTGTACTTGCCATCAATGACAACCTGTTAAACATTTCCAACAATCTCCCCCTTTGGCATTGATGGCAACAAAGGCACCCAGATTATTTTCTCCCCCTTTGACATCAATGTCAAAGAGAACATGCTCCCCCTGAGTTGTTGCAGTATTTTAGGAGGTATCAGATATTAAATCATTACAAACTCCCCCTAACAGGAAGCACTCTCTTATATTAGGCCTGCAGAATATTTGTATCTGAACCAAAGTCTTATCTTTCTGATTCTTGGACATGTTCATCTTCAGCTTCCGTTGTATCCTCTGTGCAAAATTCAAAATTGCTCACCTCTCTTACACGTACTCCTTTAGCAATCTTATCATGAGTGGATGACTCCCCCTGTCACTGTTATCTCTCTGCTTCTGACTATTTTCCCCCTTTGTTCCTAAAAGGTTAACTTTCCTTGACAAGGTCTTTCCTCTTGTTGTCTCTACAGGATGTCATGTACATCATATTGTACAT